>AWOL01S0211267.1:26573-40528 GCA_000715115.1 Nicotiana otophora
ACTGGAGGATTTAGTAGTTGCCACGCTGTAGTTTCATCCCGACATGGCAGGGGATATGTGAGTCGGACAGTTCATCTAGCACATCAAGATTCTAGTAGTGCTTCGGCTATTCCGAGGTCTCACGTTGCCCATTTTGCTCAGCCACTTTCCAGTGCACCTCCTGCATGGGGTGCCTTCAGCGGTCAGTCTAGCCGATCAGGCCAGAGTAAATTTCAGCAGCCACGCCCACCGAGAGCTTATTTTGAGTGTGGTGATACCATACATAAAGTGAGGGATAACCCCAAACTCATGAGGGGTGCACCTCCATAAACTACACAGGATTTACGAATTCCACAGGGCCCACAGGGTTCACAAACCATGGTTATTGCTCCAGTTTCCACTCCACCTACCCCACCAGCTAGGGGTGGAGGTTAGACGGGTAGATGTCGCCCTAGATGGGGAAGCCAGGCTCGTTTCTATGCTTTTCCTGGTAGGACGGAGAAAATTACATCGGATGCGGTCATCACAGTTACGGTTCCAGTCTGTCATAGGGATGCATCCATCTTATTTGATCCGGGATCCACTTATTCATATGTATCATCTTACTTAGCTCTGTATTTGGATATATCTCATAATTCTTTGAGTGCTCTTGTGTTTGTGTCCATGCATGTGGGAGATTCTATTATTGTGGACTGTGTTTATTGGTCGTGTTTAGTTGTTATTGATGGTTACGACACCAGAGTTGATCTATTACTCCTTAGTATGATAGACTTTGATGTGATCTTGGGCATGGATTAGTCGTCGAACTATCATGCTATTCTGGATTATCACGCCAAGACTGTGACATTGGCTATGCCTGGTTTGCCGCAGTTGGAATGGAGGGGTACATTGGATTATATTCCTAGTAGGGTTATGTCCTTCCGTAAGGCACAACAAATGGTTGAGAAGGGGTGTTAAGCATCTATCCTTTGTGAGAGATACCAGTGCTGATACTCCTACCGTTGAGTCTGTTCTGGTAGTGAGAGATTTCCTAGATGTGTTCCCAGTAGACCTACCGGTCATTCTGCTCAATAGGGATATTGATTTTGGTATTGACCTGGTTCCGGGCACTCCACCCATTTCTATTCCACCATATCGGATGGAACCAATGCAGTTGAAGGAACTAAATAAACAACTTCAGGAATTGCTCGATAAAGGCTTCATCCTGACCAGTGTTTCACCTTGGGGTGCTCCGGTTCTGTTTCAGAAGAAAAAGGATGGTACTATATTGATGTGTATTGATTATAGGCAGTTAAAGAAGGTTACACTGAAGAATAGGTACCCAGTACCGCACATTGATGAGTTATTTGACTAGCTTCAGGGTTCTAGAGTGTTCTCTAAGATTGATTTGAGGTTAGGGTATCATAAACTGAAGAATCAGGATGCCTCAAGACTGCTTTTAGGACTCGGTATGGTCACTACGCATTTCTAGTGTTGTTATTTGGGTTGACCAACGCCCCTGCAACATTTATGCACTTGATGAATAGTCTATTCCATCCATATCTTGATTCATTCATCAACGTGTTTATTGACGACATCTTGGTATACTTTTGCAGTAAGGAGGATCATGAGTAGCATTTGAGGATCGTGTTCCAGACCTTGAGGAAGAAGAAGTTGAATTCGAAATTCTCCAAGTGAGTTCTATTTTGATTTAGCGGCATTTTTGGGTCATGTGTTGTCTAGTGAGGGGATCAAGGTAGATCCGAAGAAGATTGAGGTAGTTCAGACTTGTCCTAGACCGTCTTCAACTATTAAGATTAAGAGTTTCCTTTGTTTGGCCGGATATTATTATCGTTTCATAAAGGATTTTTCATCCATTGTTGCACCTTTGACTAGATTGATGTAGAAGGGTACTCCTTTTAGATGGTCCAAGGAGTGTGAGGAGAGCTTTCATAAGATCAAGAATTCATTAAATACAACCCTAGTGTTGGTGTTGTCGATGGGGTTGGGGTCTTACATTGTATATTGTGATGCATCGTGTGTTGGGCTTGGCGCAGTGTTGATGCAATACGGTAGGGTAATTTCCCACGTGTCTCGGCAGCTGAAGGTTCATGAGAAGAATCACCTAGTTCATAACTTGGAATTGGCAGTTACTGTTCATGCATTGAAGATTTGGAGGAACTATCTATACGGTATTCTATGTGAGGTCTAACCGACCACGAGAGTCTCCAACATCTGATCAAGCAGAAGGACCTTAATTTGCAACAGCAAAGATGGTTAGAGTTGCTGAAAGACTCTGATATCCCTATTCTGTTTCATCTTAGGAAGGCCAAAGTGGTAGATGATGCCTTGAGTAGAAAGGCGGAGAGTATGGGAAGTTTGGCATTCTTACCGACAGCAGAGAGGCCACTAGCCATGGATGTTCAGGCTTTGGTGAATTAGTTTGTGAGACTAGATGTTTCAGAGCCCAACCGGGTTCTTACTTGTGTGATTTCTCGGTCTCCTTTGTATGAGCGCATCAGAGAGTGTCAGTGGGATGACCCACATTTGGTTATCCTTAAGGATATGATACAACACGGTGATGCCAAGGAGGACTCGGTCAGAGATGACAGGGTGTTGCGGATGCAAGGCCGGATATGCGTGCCCAATGTGGATGGGTTGAGTGAGTTTATTCTTGAGGAGGCACACTTTGCGGTATTCCATTCATCCGGGTGCCACCAAGATGTATCAGGATTTGACGCAGTACTATTGGTGGAGGATAATGAAGAAAGATATAGTGGAGTATGTTTCTCGGTGCTTGAACTGTCAGCATATGAAGCACGAGCATCGGAGGCCGGGCAGTTTGCTTCAGATACTTGAGATTCACGAATGGAAGTAGAAGCGTATTACCATGGATTTCATTGTTGGGGTCCCTTAGACTTTGAAGCAATTTTGACAAAATGTGGGTTATTGTAGATAGGATGACTAAGTCAGCACATTTCATTCCGGTGGTGACTACCTATTCTTCAGAGTGGCTGGCTCAGGTCTATATCCATGAGATTGTTTGTCTCCACAGTGTGTCAGTGTCCATTATCTCCGATTGAGGCACGTAGTTCACATCGCATTTCTGGAGAGCCGTACAACGTGAGTTAGGCACACAAGTTGAGTTGAGTACAACGTTTCACCCCAAGATGGACTAGCAGTCCGAGTACACCATTCAAATCTTGCGGGATATGCTATGTGCATGTGTTATGAATTTTGGGGGTTCATGGGATCAATTCCTACCTCTTGCAGAGTTCTCCTAGAACAACAACTACCAATCGAGTATCCAGATGGCTCCTTATGAGGCCTTATATAGGAGGCGGTGTCGTTCTCCAGTTGGTTGGTTTAAGCCGGGAGAGGCTAGATTGTTAGGCACTAATTTGGTTCGGGGTGCTTTGAAAACTTGTTGCAACCAAATACACTCATGCAAGTATACGTGGTCATCAAGTAATAGAGTAGTGAGTAGAGTATCGTTCCCACAGAGACTTATGATTAACTTTTAACTGATTCAAACTTAACAAACTTATCAATTCAATAGATTTCTCACAAAATGTGTAAGTGATTAATTTACTACTTAAGAAACTATCAAGCAATGAAATAACTAGTGATCAACCTCAACCCTTAGGCAATTTCGGATAAAACTCAGTATGAGAGGATATTCCAGAGTCACAAGCTAGCTAACAAGCTTGTGCTTTCTAGTCTTAAACTGACTAATTGATTTCTCTGGATTGTTGATTGATAGGGTTAATATTACTCGTAAGAATCTGTCGAGTTCTTACTCGCATATTCAAGATAACTTAATACCTATAGGTCTATGGCATTAAGGCTAACAAGAACGCATTTACACTTCCTGTATTTCAACCAAGCAAGACAATTAGGTATATTTCTATCCTAATTACGAATCCGTTTCCCGATGCCCGGGGTCAAGAACTTTCTCTATTTAATCCTATATGTAATCTAGAATTCCCACTTTCGAGTTCAACTCTAGATTCGTAAGTAGTATTTCACTGTTAGCTACTCGCAAAAATAATTAAGAACAACATTAAATAAACAACCCAATATGATAAAATCAAAATCGTCAATGTAAACTTCAAACGTCAACATTTATATAGCACCCATGTTTCTAGAATAATAGAGTTCTTAGCCACAATATTCATACAATCATCAAAAAAATGTTTTCAAACATAAAATCTATGAATACTAGAAGAAGAATGGAAGAATTGATCAAATCCGTGCTCCCGAGTGTTTTGTACTTTTGATACTTTCTCAAAGTCACGTCCTCCTCCCAAAAATAAGTTTAGGTTGGATTTTATATGAGTTGGGGTGTCTTGGGGTCGAAATAACTGAGTCCCGATTGAAATAGGGCAATTTCACGTCACCAGCACCCAGGGTAGCGTGGTGCGCTAGCCCTGGCGCTCGGCTTTTTAACATTATGTTTAGTGTGCCAGAGGTAGCGCCCCATGATGCATGTGGAGCTCAAATGTGCACTTTTTCCTTTTGTTCCCATTTTCACTCCAATTCGCACACATTCGTGCCAAATTACATCTAAATGATTCCTACACATAGAAATGCCACAAATTAGCACAAATCATTATATTATCCATCCGAAATCTACGAGACATGAGCACAATGCGAGGCATTATACATAAAAATATGCATACTTTAAGCCGAATATCAACACCCTACACTTAGGCTCTTACTCGTCCTCTAGCAATGGAACTATATTAACTCCTCAAAACGTACATCTCACTATGAAAGAGAAATTTCCATTTAACTCAACCACACACTCTACCTTTTGACTATGGTCAGTACTAGCAATCAAGCACGAACACACGAATTTCACATTTTTCCCATTTTTAGACTAGCCCAAGTATACACAATGCGATTCAACCAATTCAAACAACCTCTCCACAACCACCCTACCTTAAGAGACGGCTCCTTACCACTAACCATCCTCAACTCACGCACTCACCCAACAAAAGGAGTGTCCAGCATCACCAATCCGTCATGAGACCAAGTGCCGTCAGTACAAGCAAAAGAGTGAATATAGAAGTAGCCCATACGTTCAAATATTCCATTAAACATAAATTAAGGACATCATACAATTGAGAAAAATTCACTCACTCTCACAAAGAATTCATGTGCATCCCGTGGTCGTACCATAAGCTTGACCATAGTGTACATCTCTACTAATCTAAGCTAGCCAAATCTAGAATCAATTAAGACTTTAAGTGTGTAATGTAGTCTAAGGGATGGGTAGGAGACATTTAGGAATAGTCATTAACCCTCCTAAGCACTTTAATACACCATACTCACATATCGAGAACATTTTGCTTCTCAACCAATTCACTTGCCATACACCATATATAACATATCCATCTTTCCAATTAAGCACCTCTATATTTCCAATAGCACGAACTAGTAAGTTTAGGAGGTGTGTGTTTTTCTACATTATTTGAACGGTTATTTTTTATCTTCTTGAAATTATTTGTTCTTATCTCTCTCTCTCTCTCTCTCTCTCTTATTTTTCTCCACACCCTCCATACATTAAGGTTCATCGGCTAGTGACATATTTTCCACAACATTAGTGCACCTTAATGGCCCTTCCATGGTTCCACTCGAAAGCTACTCCCCAATATCTGACCTTACTTCTTTTAGCGACTAAATGCCTTAGGAGGTAAAGGTTCAACGATCTCAAATTAAGAAAAAAATAGGAGTGTGACTTGTAATGTAGGTGCCAAAGCAGGGGTCTATAGGCTCAAAGAGGCTAGCAACGGAAACATTTATTTTTATGTGACAAGCACATCTATGTCATCTCTTAGACTAGCACAACTTAATGATTTTGCTTCGATTAACACACGGGGCAAGTTCTAGACTACACAAGATAGCACAGAAGATCACGATACCTCACACATACATTGCACATGACCCAATTGAGACGGTTCTGTTAAACTTTCAAGTCAAGCAAACACATATAATTGAGAAACTTTAAGCAATATTGCACTATGAGGCATACAAGTAATAGGCTATTTATTTTACTCAGGCATCACAATTCAAATCAAATATTTAGGAAGACAGAGCACATGCCAAAGCTTAATGAACCAACACCAAACATGTCAACATGTGGCTCAGAGCACCTCAGTTTTCTCCCTATAATATTCTAAAAATAAAAAATAAAAAAATAAAAAACACGGTTCGAGCTACACCCTTGGAAAAGAACCGGCGTTCAAAGAAAAACCAAGGGATACTACCTAACTATCATAACAAGAACAAAAAAAATCTTTTTGGTATTTTTAATCGGACTTTAATACCTCAAGAAAATTGTCCAACAAATCCATCATCGGGAAAAGTCCGAGCTTTTTCTGATTTTTTTACTAGGTAATTAGACTATGTGAGTTCTAAACTAAGCTAAAAAAATAACAATTTTTTTTATACAATTACAAGTCAGGAAGTATTTTCCCTACTCCACACTTAAATAATGCATAGTCCCCGATGCATAACAAATTCAAAACAAAGTAAGGTAGAAAGAAAGAACTCACTGCTAGTCGGTGTCACGACCCAAAAATCCGACTAGTCGTGATGGCACTTAAACCAACCTGCCAGGTAAGCCAATTAACCACTAACTAATTCCAATAACAATTAATAAAGCAATTAAGTAAGGAAATATCTGAATCTAATATATTCCCCAAGAACTGGTAGTACAAATAATGAGCTTCAAAGAATAAAGTTTACAAAGAGGAAATGAAATAAATACATGGTCTCAATAGTACATAAACAGAGTTTTACAGATCTAAAGCTACCACGAACAAGAGGCAGCTACAGCCGGGACGCAAGTACATCTTCAATCCAGCTCCCATCGAACATAGCAACATCAACAACCAACATCTGCACGTAAGGTGCAGAAGTGTAGTATGAGTACAACCGACCCCATGTACTCAATAAGTAACAAACCTAACCTCAGGTTGAAAGTGGTGACGAGCTAACACAAAAATCGGGTCCAACACCAATATTCCACAACTCAACATAACAGCACAGTACAAGTAATAAAAGGGTATCTCAGAAATAAAAGGCTCCATTTGTTCACGTTTCCAGCAAAGTAGGTATTTCTTTTCAAGTATCTCAGTGAAAACCTAAATCTTCTACCGAAAAAACCAAAATACGAGTAACTTTGAAAATTATGATTTTTCCCAAAAACTTCTTTCAAAAATAAGTAAGATGTCTCATTTTTCAGATAGCATAAGGAAAATACGTCTCTATGACTATATGTCAAGATACAGATAAAATCATAAATATCACCAACACCGGGTAGCAGAAGGAAAGACATCTCTATGCATGTATCTCAAGTACGCATGTCAAATGCAATGCATCTCAATGATGAGTTAATGTACGCAGGCTCGCAGAGTACTCAACCTCACTGTCTCGCATTCTCTCTTACTATGCTCAGCACACTCAATCACTCAGCGCTTTACAGTACCCACTGCAGCGTGCAGGCTGATCCCCATTTATAGTCGACTACACTCACTGGGGGGTGTGCAAACTACGGAGGGGATCCTTTCAGCCCAAGCGCTATATCGCTGCGGCGTGCAACCCATCCCAAAATATCAATGTAACATGTTGCGACGTGCAGCCCTATCCCAAAATAGCATTATACATCATGCGGCGTGCAGCCCGATCCCAAAATAGCAATATAACATGCTGCGGCGTGCAGCCCGATCCCAAAATAGCAATATAACATGTTGCGCCATGAAGCCCTATCCCAAAATATCAATCTCACTCAGGCCTCGACTCACTCGGTCATTACTTTCTAGTCTCACTCACGGGCTCACAATGCCATGAAACTTGCCCGACAATAATGATATGATGTATCAATAAATAACAACTAAAATTGAAGTATGATATGAATACATGAATATGACTGAGTACGAAATATCAATGAAATCAGTGAGATGACAGTAAGAAACGACCACTATGGCTCCAAACAGTATCGACATAATGCCTAAACATGATATCTTGCATGATTGATAGCTCAATTACTTTATAACATGGTGAAAACACGGATATCAACAAAATACGACCACTATACAGTGTCATAGAAACAACAGAGTCCCGATAAGCATGGTGCACGCCCACATGCCCATCACCTAGCATGTGCGTCACCTCAATACCAATCACATAACACGTATTACGGGGTTTCATACCCTGAGCACCAAGATTAGAAGAGTTACTTACCTCGAACAAGGCAATACCAATGCCGAACAGGCCAAGCGGTTCTCCAAAGATGCCATCCCGCGTGTCCCGACCTCCGAACGGCTCGAAACTAACCAAAATTAACTCAAATGCATCAAACAATGATAAAGGAACCAATCCCGATCGAAAAGATCAAATCTTTAATCGAAAGCCCAAAACCGGCCAAAAGCCCAACCCGGGCCCGCATCTCGAAACCCAATAAAATTTATAAAATTTGACAAGCCATTCAATTACGTGTCCAACCATACTTGTTTCACTCAAATCCGACTCCAATTCGATGTTCAAAACTCAAAAAATCATATTATGAAACTTTAGCCCAAAACTCCCAATTTCCTCTTTAAAATTCACAATCCAATCACCGACAACGAAGATAGATTCATGAAATATAACCAAAACCGAGTAGAGAACACTTACCCCAATTCATATGGTGAAAATTGCTGAATCACCTCAATCCGAGCTCCATAGCTCCAAAAATGTAAAAATGGCCGAAACGCTCGAAATAGAGTACTTTATAATCTGCCTAGGCCTCCTCTTTCGCGAACGCGGGAAATCCATCGTGTTCGCGATGAATAAAACTCACACTGCCACAAAATACTCTACGCGTGCGCAATACACCCTACGCGAATGCGATGAATACCGCTGCCAAAGCTTTGCAAACGCGACTGACCTTACACGATCACATAGAATAACGCTCAAATTCCCAGCTGCCAACCACAACACGTTGCGAACGTGATCCTCCATACGCGAACGCGAAGAGGACTTGCCCCAACTGTATGTGAATGCGGGACATACTTCGCGATTGTGAAGAACAATTTGCCAGTGCCATCAAAATACACTACACGTTCATGACATTAGCCATGCGAACGCGACGAAGAACTGAGACACCAAAAAACAGCAGAACACAACAGTACCAAAATGAAGAAAAATGATCTGAAATCAATCTGAAACACGGACGAGTCCCTCGGGACCCCATCCAAACATGCCAACATGTCCCATAGCATAACACGGACCTCCTCGAGGCCTCCAAATACACATAACAGCATCGGAATGATGAATCACACCTCAATTCAAATTCAATGAACTTTGAAACTTCAAACTTCCCCAACCGATGCCGAAACCTATCAAATCACGTCCGATTGACCTTAAATTTTTGTACACAAGTCACATTCTATATTACGGACCTTCTCCAACTTCCGAAATCGGAATCCGACCCCGATATCAAGAAGTCCACTCCCGGTCAACCTTTCCAAAATTTTAACTTTTGCCATTTCGAGCCAAATTCAACCACAGACCTCCAAATCACAATCCGGACGCGCTCCTAAGTCCAAAATCATTCGACGGAGCTAACGGAACCATCAAAATTCCAATTTGAGGTGAAATGCTAAAAAGTGAAACTTGATCAACTCTTTCAAATTTAAATCTCCCTAGTTGAGAATCACTCTTCCAAATATATCCTGAATAATCTGAAGACCAAACCGATGATTCACACAAGTTAAAATATATCATACAGATCTACTCATGCCCATAAACTATCGAGCAAAGTGTAAATGTGTCACGCCCCGAGCCTGGGGGCGAGACCGGCACTCGGTACCTCATCTATCCTTGCGTACCAACTTGGGACTCAGGAATTCTGGACATATAATGTCATACTTTGGCCAGGGACCACATTGCAAGATAATTTGCAAAGAAAAATAAAAACTGAATAGATACTAATGCTGACTAAATGTCAACATAAAGCTGGGCCGGCAAGGCCGTCATAATTACTGCAACTGACAAGCCATACTAATTTCACCTAATTCTAACTCCGAATAAGTATTCAAACGTGAAAAATTTGTTTTGTGACATTACAGAAATTTCCATCTATTTCTCTTGAAGATTCGATAATCTTAAACCACAAATGAAGTTTAATTCATGAAATATAATCACAAGGGAGTCAAGAACACTTACCCCAAGTTGTGTGGAAATATTCCTCTCCAATGTCTCCCAAACCGAGCTCCCAAATGTCCAAAATGAGAAACAAATCTCGGAACCCTCGTTTTAACACTTCCTAGACATTTCCGCTTCTGCGGTGCCTGGGCTCGCACATGCACATTCGCTTTTGCGGACAAAGCTGCCCAGGCAATAAGCCACCTCAAACTCTGTCAAAAATCTCATATGATGCCACAATGTGCCGACAAACTACAACGGCGTGATACATAAGGAAAATGAACTGTGGAAGGGACTACTCAACACTCGTAACTAATTAGACAACCGAAAAGGTGTCATGAACCTTCCTCATAAAATGGGATACAAAACACTCAAAAAGAATAGCTATAGAGGACTGTACTCAACATCACGTTGTTACGGCGTGCAATCTGATCCAAACAGCATACCCGTGGCGGCATGCCACCTGATTCACACATAATAACCCGTAAGGAATTAGTTATCGAGCTAAAATGCTAATTATTACAAAATACCCGAATATCGTCCACAAGCACGCTAAGTGTATAATACCATCCTTGGGAAGACAAATAGCGCCATACGCTACAAAACTCAAGCACAACTAAGGTGCAATATATGATTTCAATCTCCAGAGCCACCCTGCTCACATAACACCACCGCTATGCGGAACCCCAATACATAAGAAATTTACCAAGTCATTTCAAAACTCACACGGCACAATATAGTATTACATGAAATAGTCGACGACGAAATAACATCCAACATCTGATTACTCCTCCATAAGGAGCACTATGTTGAAACATCCAGCCTGATACAGTGCCCATATTTATATTTAAATCCTTTGATGGACCTCAAGCCGATTCTGACCGCACCGTACCAGGCTAATAGCCTTTCAAGGGTCCATAATAACCCTCTTTCCCCCTAACACATAAGAACAATCATCATAACCGGAATAAGATTCCACAGTCCACCACCAGACGAACCGAGCTTCCTCCAGGCACGAATTCCCTATTAGCGATAATACCATTATCTTCATACTTGGTTTCCATTCTTCAATCAATCAAGTGACTACAAGTCACACATATACAATCTTCCAGTGGAATATGCTCCTATGACCTTCCGCACCAGGTAACAAGTTTGTACATTCATACTACCAGCCACACCAACGTTGTAAAACAATTCAAGAATGCGTATTCAGTACACAAAGCTTCTTCACACCAGGCACCAATCTCAGGTGACGCCAAAAACAATGCCAGTTGACCCTAACCATCTGAGTTCTTTCACGCTCATCTGATCTCGTGACATTCTTGTCAACACCGAACCACAACCTTGATCCTCAACTTCTAAATCCCATGCTAATCACTGCACTTAATCATGCCAATGCGCAAGAGCACCAAAACGTTTATCATAACTCCAGAACTACTAATAGGGTAAACACTTCATCTTATACAAACATTTTACTTAGCTCATTTCATGAGAACCATTGCAACACGCAGCCAAATTCCCATGACCACAGATAAGACAAACCTTGAGTAGTGGTTTAAACCACCATAATCTTTCCGTGATCTGTCTACATATAACATGCCATAATGCTCAAATACCCCCAAATAAAATCAATTACGGCGGCCGTCAAACCTCGCAAGTATCGCCACAAATGACATGCACAATTCAACAAGCTGAAGGAGCTGACCATTGCCATCATTATGCCAATTCAACCATTGCCAACCAACCCCGACTTCTCCTAATTCACTCTGGATCTTCCTTATAAATAACAACAGCTCCTTTATCAATATAACGAACTCAATCCGCACTCATCCCGATTGAACCCATTTCAGGAGACCACATTGTCTCAAAACCCACGAACTATTTCATACCCTCTTTGTGCGCATAATCACGTCTTCAACTCTATACCTATCCTGGTGATTATAAATCCAAAGTTACATGCTCCCCTTCCTCTCATGATACCCCGTAGACCAAAGATAACATGGAACACTCCAAGATCCTTTATAAAAATCCACTGTAGAAGCTCGATATTCCACCATACTATGGACTCAAAATCCTTAGACACCACACCTTAACTTTTGAATCCACTAGGACCGTTATTGAGAGTCACCCGCTCTGACTTGGTCCCGAATATAATCAACTCCAAGGCTCTGCTAGCACATGAACACCCTCTCACTGAAGCACCCGACGAAATCACTTTCCTTGTAACTAGCCTATACACTAAAAATAAATCCCAAGCCTTCCCAGAGCCTGGGCATGAATTGATAAGGCCAACAATAGCACATATTCCTCAAATCCTTTGCTTGATTTACTACTGATGTTCTCTTCCCTTAGTCGTAATAACCAATCAATATGCCGATAATCAAAAATCTCACAAATAGACGACCACACAATCCAATCGTAGGTGGTAGAACTCTCCCACTTAGCTTGAAGCTACTATTGCATAAACCTGAAACCCACCAAGATTCTTCCTTGATCGACATGATCTAGCACAATCAACTCACCAAATTCCTCGAAATCCTTTATGTTAAACACTTCATGAATACTCTGAATCACTAGCCACATGAACATATTCGACCTCTTCCTAGATAGTCAGTAGAAATTCTCCGTAAGAGCTTCATCAACACCATGCAAACGCTAACCTGCTCACAGGAGATGACCCACCTGTGGAAACTTCATACCGACATCATCCAACGATGTTGCACTTGGTACAATTTACTATGAAATCAGCCACTCATCCTGAGCTCGTAGACCTAGTCACTATTCACCATGAATCCCAAATCACTCTAAACTTTTCTCAAGGAGTATAATCATCCTAGCACCGAACCCATATGTTACCTTGCCACTCTCCCACTTTGGTCAAACTCACTCCTTTAAGTAACTACCCGACTCCTGTTTCTTATACTTGGCCTTAAAAGAACTTAACCACCACAAGACACATCCCACATGTCCTTCCTCATCCTTCGCTGTCCAGTTGATACCTTAAATCAAAATCTACCTCTATAGCACTTGAACTGATAGATCACTACCAACTTTAAACCCTTCCGAAAATCATCTTTCTCGAGCCATCAATACCAGAAATGTCGATTCGATCCCAAAACCACTTCACACTGCGACCTTTGACAGTCACTTTCTCGGCACCATTTATAATACTCTGCCCCAAGGCGAATTGAAGAAAACCATAACACCGGCAAACTTAACACATTATAACCAATCATGGACAATGACGCCACCTTACAGGCGAAGATTCCACCACACTCGAAAATATCGAGTCCTGCTACTCCATCAAACCAAATATGAACATTCTCAGTTCGATTGCTTTTCCTACGTCGGAAGTAAAATACTGAATCTCTGTATCATGCACTGAGTAAACCTCCTTATAAGGCATTCACTGCACAGACACATGGGCAAACATCCTACCCTCACATCAATACTATGCGATAACAACTCATGAGCATCATAGCAACCTGTGCATAGCCTCAAAGCTCTCAGAAGTACAGTTACTGAGCTGAAATGACAGAATATTCTTCCACAAGGCGACGAAAATAGCCCAATCAACTATGTAGAGAGAAACATCTCGCACCACCTCTGTAGAACCATTACAATTCCTCAATTTCTGATTTATGACCAGCGCTTCACGTCGCATAAGACTGAATGGGAAAAAAATTAAGGCATAAGCCTCAAAGGAATCAAATCGCACGATAAGGAATAAAGAAGGGAAGTGCTCCTAACAGCCCTGTAGCCTCTCGAAGATAAGTACAGACGTCTCTGTACCGATCCGCAAG
>AWOL01S0211267.1:41963-53166 GCA_000715115.1 Nicotiana otophora
ATGACTAGTGAGACCTAAGTGAACCTAGTGCTCAGATACCATATTGTCACGACCCAAAATTCGTAAAAGGTCGTGATGTCGCCGGACACCACTGTCAGGCAAGCCAATACTAAATAGTTAGTTAAATTCTTATTTTAATATTTTTGAAATAGTAAATTTACTTTCAATTTATCTAGAAAAAGATGAATTTACAGAATAATAACAATGTTTTTCCAAATTTCAATACTGAACATCCCATAATCATCCCAGAACCCGGTGTCACAAGTGCATGGGTATTTTCTAGGAATTTAAAATATAATACAATAACTGTCTGGAATACAAATTTGGACATGAAAGAAAATACAATACTCTGAAGGAGACTCTGCTGGCTGCGGGTAGTACATAAGATGCAACTCACCTAATTCCCCGTAATAACCGCGCCTCTGCGCCCACAAGGTCACTAGTCATATATGTTCCTGCACAAAACGTGCAGCAAGTGTAGTATGAGCAGGTAAATCAACGCGTATCCAGTAAGTATCCCGCCTAACCTCGAAGAAGTAGTGACGAAGAGTCGACATCGACACTTACTATAGCCATCAATAATATAATAGGTCGTGGATTTATTAGAAACGGCAGTAAATACAAGAACAACCTGAACCAAGTAAACAATTTCTTTGTTAATAAGAGGTTTCCAAGTTCACATTTCATCATATATCAATTTATTCAGACCAGGGAGGCAATAACATTATTTATAAATTTCAAGGCAAACAATACAAGCATGCGCAAATTATGCCAAGGTTGTACGGCCCGATCCAATAAATATTTAAACTGTGCACTGCCAGAGGGTCGAATGGTACGAACCATAGATGCATCTATTTAATCTGCCGAGGCGAACGACCCGCTCCCATGAGAGTAGTAGGGAATACCCCGCTAACGAATCATACGTGCGACGTGGTCAAACATAAATTTAACATTAAAATCATATCTCTTTCTTGATTCTTTTCAAAATAAGGGAGATTCAGCTTGTAGCTTTTTTAAGGAAATTACCCCGCTCACGAAACATACATGCGACGCGGTTACACATAGATTTCTTCAGCTATTAGATTATTCCTCAATTCTTTTCGAAATTACGAAGTTCAAATAAACCTTTTAAATCTTAAGTTCTTCAATTTCAACTCTTTTCAAAACATTTAATAAGCATATTCAATCTTGTTCCCTCTAAAGGCAAACAATAAACATAAATCAATAACAATATCTAAAAGGCGTGATGTGAGCCTAAAACTGCCTGGACGTTCTCATAGCTAGTAGCTACGTACGGACTCTCGTCACCTCGTGTGTACGTATCCCCCACAAATAGAAACACACAATAATTTAGCTCATCTATGGGGTTAATACCCCCCTTACAAAGTTAGAAAGGAGACTTACCTCATTTCGTAGTTCCATAACCGGCCACCGAGCCCTTCAAACAACTTGAATCGATGCACAATGCTCTAAAACTAGCCAATAATTATGCAAATCCATTAATATACACTCGAATACTCATTATAATCAAATTTATAGCAATTTCTAACCCCGATCGAAAAGTCGATAAAACTCACCCTCAGGCCCACGTGCCCGGATTCCTAAAGTTTTCAAAGATAACTTTACCCATAACCTCACGAACTCAAATATATAGTTTATTCTCAATTCCACGCCCAATTTCGTGGTCAAAATCCAAAATACCTAATTCTAGGTCTTCTACCAAAACCCCCATAATTTGTACTAACTTCCATGTTCCAATCCATACATAATTCATGTATTTAACTCACATACATCCAGTGACATTGCTTGATGTTCCACCTACAATTGCTTGATGAAAATCTCCACTTGAAGCTCTCCAAAATCGTCCAAGCCAAATGAAAAAATGGGAGAAAAGGAGCCGAGTCCCGTTTATAAAAACCCTTCTGCCTAGTGACATTTCGGCACCTGCGGCTTCGCAGGGATGGCCAAAACCACGCACCTGCACACTCCCTCGGCCTAGCACGACTCCGCACCTGTGCCTTTCCTTCCGTATCTGCGCCTTCACAAGTGCGTACATACCATCGCACTTGCGCTCCCAGACTTTTCTCTCACTCTCGCACCAGCGACGCACCTCCGCATATGCGACCTCGAAGGTGCGGACAACCCTTCGCACCTGCGATCACTGTCCAGCTTCGCCCAAATCGTACTTGTGACCACTGGCTCGCACCTGTGGCCCTTACTGTGCAGGTGCGATCACACCAGATATCAGCTGCCTCATCTTTTCTTCCAAGTCCAAACTCCATCCGTTAACCATCCGGAATCTACCCGAGGCCCTCGGGACCTCAACCAATTATACCAACACGTCCCAAAACACATTACGAACTTAGTCGAGCCTTCAAAACATATCAAACAACGCCGCATTCATGAATCACACCACATTCCAATCTTAATGAACTTTAAAATTTTAAACTTCTACATTCGATGTCGAAACCTATCAAATCACGTGCGATTGGCCTCAAATTTTGCACACAAATCATATTTGGTATTACGGACCTGTTCCAACTTTGGGAATCGAATTCCGAGCCCGATATCAAAAAGTCTACTTCCGGTCAAACTTCTCAAAAACCTTAAAATTTCTAACTTTTGCCAAACGACTCCAAAATGACCTACGGATCCCCAAATCTACTTTCGGATGCGCTTCCAATACTGGAATCACCATACAGAGCTATTCTCAGACTCGTAATTCCAAGCGGACATCGATAACATTGAAATGCACTTCAACTAAAGTTTAAGAAATCCTTCCTATATGTGGCGAAATGCTCCCGGGGTATACAAAACCCGATCCAAACATACGCCCAAGTCCTAAATCATCATACAAACCTGCTGGAACCTTCAAATCCCAATTCCGAGGCCGTTTACTCTAAAATCCAATCTTAGTCAATTCTTCCAACTTNNNNACTTAAAGCTTCCGAAATGAGAATTTTCTTTCCAAATAAACTCTGAACTTCCGAAATTTCAATTCCGACCACGCGTACAAGTCATAATACCTGAAGTGAAGCTACTCATGGTCTCAAACCACCAAACGACGCAGTAGAGCTTAGAACGACCGGTCGGGTCGTTACACCCAATCTCAGGGACACTACCAGACATATAAGTCCAAAAGCACATGCTCACACAACTGGAACCACTGAGCCCAAGCTATGGTCAAAACCTAGCCTCAAGTCCTCTAGACTAGACTATCACCCAAAACACAGAAAGCATGTCTCGGATAGCCGCCGGTGCACAGCCGATACCGAGCGCTCACATAATATGCAAGTGAGTGGAAGGAATTCAAAGAGATATGCTTCAAGAAGAATCAATGTTGCACGATAAGGAAATAAAGATGTGATGTTTATCCTAAATCTCCTGTAGCCTCTCGAAGATAAGTGTGGACGTCATCAAACCGATCCGCAAGCCTCTACTAGACAGTTTCTCATGACTCGTAGAACCTATGAACCTAGAGCTCTGATACCAACTTGTCACGTCCTAGATGTTGTGATTTCACCTAACCCAACCCGCTAGGTAAGCCAATTACCGATAAACACAATCCAAATAAGATTACACAAGAAATAAATAATGAAATAACTGAATTCTTATACAATAACCCAAGAATTGGTAGTACAAGTCATGTGCTTCTAAAACTAAAATTTACAAAAGTAATAGAAAAATGATACAACACCTTTTTGGAATGCACATAAACAGAATCTCAAATCTAGAACAACCAAGAACAAGTGGTAGCGGTAACTGGAGAGCATGTACATCTTCAATGCCAGCTTCGCCATTCACAGCAATATTAGCTCCAAGATCTACACGCAAGGTGCAGAAGTTTAGTATGAGTACAACCGACCCTATGTACTCAATATGTAACAAACCTAACTTTAGGTTGAAAGCAGTAACAAGCTCGAAAAACAGTCAGAGTGCAACACCAATAGCTAATAACAACCCGTAATAATATAATGAAGGTAGTAAAAGTAATAACTCAAAAGATATTATGCTCATCTTTTTCGCAGTTACGGAAAAGTAGACATGCTTTCCAAGTATAATAGTAAAATCCAAATCTTTCACCAAATTCACCAAATATGAGTACATCAGAAAACTGTGATCTTTCCCAAACTTTCAACGACAGATAAGACATTCCATTATCAGATAGCATGGGGAAAGTATATCTCTATGCCTACATGTCAATATTCATGTCAAGTCATCAATTATCATATACCATCTAGCCTGAGAAATATACATATGTATGCCTACATATCAAATCATGAATGTCACAATACCGTCTAGCTTGGGAAAAAATGTATCTCTATGCCTACATGCCAAGTATGTATGTTAAATGAATGATTTCACGATGGTATTCCCAGGTACTGCCACCCTCAAACATACTCAAGTTATCTGTCTCAAATGCCCACTTCATCATATATACACACAAAAAAAATATCACTCAGCACTGTACGGGTGCCTGGCTCATAAGCCCTTCACCATAGCACGGGTATATATATATCATTGTGCCTACACTCACTGATGCTATGTTAGACTCTGGAGGGGAAGATCCTTCCCCAAGTGCTAATCAAAAGCCTATAAGGCCTGATGCGGCAGCCCGATCCACTATAATAATAAGCCAATAAGGCATGTTGCGGCGTGCAAACCGATCCACAATAATAATAATAATAATAATAATAATAATAAAGCCCAATATGGCATGTTGCGGCGTGCAACCCCATCCAAAATAACACTCTCAATAAGGCTCTAAGGCCCACCTCAACCATCAACATCTCAAGTCTCAAGGGCTCACAATATCACACCACTCAGCCTAATAACTTCACATATAGTAAAGCAATGATAACATGCGATGTAATGATGAATGATGAAGAAAGACTGAGATGTGAAGAGGCGGATTTATAGGTAATTTTATGGGGCATGTGAACCCATGGTCTCTCTACCAAACTAGGTATTTTATGTACATATTATTTAGAATTGGTCTTATTATATGCTGGCAGCCATGCTCCAAATAAGCTAAATGGTGCATATGGTTTATTGCCTAGTTACTTACATAGAGGAGCAGTGATCAAATGTCACTTAAAACTTTTTTCCCTCCTTTCTTTAGTGGTGCATCCATATTATAAAAATTCTAGATATGTGTTTGGAGATATGATATGAAAATGATGAATCATGACTGAGTGTATAGTTATAGTTAAATCAAATAACCCATAACAGCAGAAATAGTCTCATCAAGTCTCAATCAAGTAGTCAGATAGCCTAAATATGATTTCTCGCATGAATCCTAGTTTAATTAATATAACAAGTAGGAAAAATATGAATACAACAAGACATGATAGCAACCTAGTCCAACAGTCAACTCGGATCATTATTTCCTCGGTGCACGCCTACACGGCCGTCACCTAACATGTGCGCCACCCCAACTCTCGATTACTCTCGATTATATGTTTAGAAATGTTACTTATCTCAAACAAGCCAAATCAAATCTCTAGCAAGCCAAACAATGTTCAAGAAATGCCATCACGTTTGTATCAACCTCTGAATAGCTCAAAACTAGCCAAAAGCAATTCAAAAATATCAAATAATGCCATAGGAGACAAACCCAATCGATAAAGATCGAATATTTAATCAAAAACTCTAAGTCATACCCGATTTCACACCTCGAAACTCGACAAAACTCACAAAATTCGATAACCCATTCAATTAAGGGTCCAACCATGCTAATTTCACTCAAACCCGACTCTGAATCGATATTCAAAACTCAAAAAATCACTTTAGGAAAGTTTAGACAAAAACTTCTAATTTCTCTTTAAAATTCATAATCCAAAAGCCAAAATCGGAGATAGATTCATGAAATATTTTCAAAACCGAGTAAAACAATACCTACCCATATCTAAAATTGGAAACGCCCCTCCAAAATTGCCCAGATCTGAGCTCCAAAATAATATGAGAAAAAGTGACTAAATTACGAAACAAGAAAAAGAATGCAACAACTATTATAGCTTGAATCAGATCCTAGATGACCATGAAACTCACATTCAATTAGTCAAACATAATGCTAGTGAGATTACACCCAAGATAGCCTTTTGAATCACCCAATTTGGCCTTACAATGAGGGAGATGTGATGTTTCGAAGTTTTCAAGGAATTTTAAAATTTTAAGGGACAAAAATGACATTTTCGTAATTGTTTTAGCAACAAAAAAATCTTCGTTTTAACACTCAAAACTCATTCGGAACCTCCCGGACACAAATTATATTTGCATTTTAATCATAACACACGCTACGAACCTGCTTGTGCACTCAAAATACTGAAAAGAGGTCATCTGGACCCGATATTGACCATGGTAAAAATCTACAACCTTAACTTAACTAATTTTTCAACCAATGATGCCAAACACACCCGAGCTCCTCGTGAACCCATCCAATCATATCAACAAGTACAAATACATTATCTAAACTTATCCAAATACGATGTTGTGCACTCGGTATCAGCTTGTGATGCTGTGAATGGATTATGAAGAGCTATGGATTCCTTATTATCTTTGCGAGGTGTTGTCTAGTCTTGGGAGCAAATGTTGTAATGGATCTTCCAGTCATTTATTTATGGTACGAGGCGGGTTCTTGTATCTGGTTGGAAAGCATAGACTTGGGAAGACTGGCCGGTGGACTAGTTATTGTGATTATGGTAGGTTCATGGTAATGTGTTGATTTGCGTACAGCTTGTGTATTATCTCCTGCGTGATGAGTTTGGATCGTGTGTTTCGTATGAGGTTTCCATTCGGTCGAATGAATATATTCTCATTTAAGAGCATTTGGGGAAAATTGCTTGACTATTGCAAGGATGGGTAAGTGTTTGGCAGAGTCTTTGGAGTGTTCAATGACCAGTATTGCATGAGTTTTTAAAGTATTCAGCTAAATAGTCTTGTGGGATTGGGGCAGCTACGAAGATATCCTACTTTGGATTACCGATGATGTGTTCTATGGCCTCAAGCAAAGTGGGGGAGTTGCTATTAACAATCAGATTGCAAGATCATGTCTTGTATCAATTTTCGGGTTGAGGGATTGCTCGATTTTTTCATTGAATAGTCATGTGCTGGTGAAGCGCACGTTTCTCGGTGTGTATTGGATGTGTATTGAAGATCAAAGTAAGGTGAGTGGTTATCGAGAAGGTTCTGATGAGTTCCAGGTCATATGTGGCATTTAAGGACTCCTGAAATTGTGAATTAACAAGTCTTGAGATTAATAGTGAATGGTGAACCGATATACGGTATTTCTATGTCAAGAATGATTCTACATGGCAATATTAAAGAGATGCAAGAAATAACTTCAGATTTGCAAAAGGTTCCTTTAGAACGAGCATATCGGATTGAGTTATTTTCAGGTTGGTAGTTTGTGTGACTCTGTTGAGTTAGAGGAGATCAGTTCTGATGACTTGATTATGTGTTAATGAGTTCCGAAGAATTCACCATGGTTATGGCCACGACCCAGAGTTGATGTTTTCTACAGGTATCAAAGGTATATTACATGTAGCGATGTTCTTCTAGATTGAGTTAAATGAAAAGTTCTCGGTTGATGAGATGTTCAACTTGCTTATGGTTCAGAGTTGATTATGAGATTTTTGTATTTTCGTATGTTAGTAGTGGTGCGCCGTGTGGGGTTGAAAGTTGCAGGTTTAAGGTTGTGGTTTAGTTTGAAGAGAAGGATAAGAGTTCTTGATGACAAAGACAACTTCAGATGTTTAAGAGAATGATGGAACTATTTGATGTCGCCAAAGGAGAGTGCGCATGTTGGATGGTGCATTGTGACTTGACTTGTGGGTATTTTTCGGCAAAATGATGGAGTATGAGTGATGTATCAGCTATTTGAGTAGCGGCATTGAGATGGAATATATTGAGATTCTAGTATTCATGAGGTTCAAAGACTGGATGTTTTCGTAGGCAGACTATTCCTTAGTTACAAATTGTGAAAAACTGTTGAGAATTGGATAATTGATGGTATGTTTTATGGAAAGGTTACTATGGACTTTTTGAAAGTTATTTACCTATTTGGGAACGATCGGAATTTGGTTTGGGAATTATTTTTGAGCCTAATGAGAATGTGTATTCTGTATCAAATTTGCTTGTTTTTGCTTAGCTCTTACCACATGTATACCATAGGGCAGAATGGATGTTATTTGCGCCTTGGTCTATGTTATGTGTCTTTTTTTTATGTTATGATGGGATGTGAGGGTTACATGATAATTCTTCACGCATATTTTAATTCCATTTAGGCCGTATGGTGTTATGGGAGAGATGGCCCTCGTGATGTTGATTTGATTATTGCACCATTATTGTGCTTGTCTTTCTCAGTATTGTCTATGCCTAATCATCTTCCCACAGTTATATTTGTGAACTCTATCATGCTTGATGTTGACGCACATGTGATTACTGAGCCCAAGCATTTTGTCTCGATGGGTACCCCTATGTGGATTGGGTTGCGCGCTACAACAGTACAGTGAGAGATGTAATTCCTTATGTTTATTTCGTGTGTTTTGCTTTTATTTTATTCAAAATAGTTCAAAGGAAGATATTAATATTGCCCCGCCTGTTTAACTTTCTTTGTGGCCTTCTCATTTAACTTTCTTACCATTATCTTTCATGTTTGAATTTTTACTTGGTTGGAGTATGGAACCGCATTATGTGGGGCTCCATATGGTTTTTGATGAGACTTGTCAGCTGAGCTGCTTGTAATGGCGGAGATGATGTTTCTAGACCTGAGATTTGCACTATTGTATTGGGATGAGGAATGTTTGGGAGAATGATACCATATTTCCGCTCAGAATTTTGGGCAATGGTCCTTTCCGTACAAGTGAGCTTCTTGAATTGTTGAGCTGAAGAGTGGTTATGAGTTTCAGTGGTTTCTTTCATCATTGGTAGTGTGCGAGGGTCTTGAACGAGGTTTTATTTGATATGAGGTTTACTACTGGTACCAAATTCATTTTTGGGCAGCTATTATGGTCAGAAGTTATTGCTGTGAGTATCTGAGTTATGTGGTATATCATGTGATTATATCTTGGGTGATGGTTATGGCTTGATACAATTTGTTCAGACTTATGCAATGTATGGATGTGAGAATTAGGTCTTATAATGAATTCAAGATGTTGGAAATTGGGTTCCAATGTTTATGGATTAGATTGAAGGAAGAATTTTCGGTTATGTTGAGTTGGCGGACTTATATAGATTGGGTTGATGTGGGATCATCCATGGGTATGTGTACGGTGAGCTCATGCAGTGATTTAATAGCATTGGGATAACTCTTGGCACGTTCGAGGACGAACGTATGTTTAAGTGGGGGAGGATAACAATCCAACCGGTCGTTTCGAGCATTTGCATTTTGTTCAGCTATTTTAAGTCTTGAGTAGCTTCATATGATGTATTATTACTTGTGCGAATCATCGATTTTGGGTTTCAGGTGATTCAAGATTGATTTGGAACAATGAATCTCATGTTAGAAGCTTCAAGTTGGAAGAATAGAACAAATTTGACTTTTTTGTATTTACCTCGGATCGGAGTTTTGATGTTTCCGTTAGGTCCAGATAGGTATTTTGGACTTGGGTGTATGCTCGTATTTGTATTTGAATGTTTCTAGAAGGTTTCAGCACTATTTGGCGAAAGTCGGCAATTTGGAGTTTTGAAATATTCATAAGTATGATCGAGAGTTGACTATGATGATATCGGGTTCGGATTTTGGTTTCGAGAATTGGAATAGCTTTTTTATATCATTTGGGACTTGTTTGCAAAATTTGGCTTCATTCTGGGTGGATTTGATATGAATCGGCATGAATTCTAGAAGTTGAAAGTTCAAAAGTTCTTCAAGTTTGATTTGAGGTGCGATTCATTGTTTGGATGTTGTTATGTGTAATCGAGGCCTTCAGTAGGTCCTTGTTATATTTTGGGACTTGTAAGTATGTTTGGTTGGGGCCCGGATGGCCCGAGCGTATTTTGGCGCATTATGTGAAAAATTGAACAATTTGACTTTAAACTTGAAAACTCTTGAGTTTTGATGATAAATTCTTGTTGTTTGATGTTAATTTGGTGATTTAAGTGAGGGATAAAGTTTGTAGGATGTTATTACGCTTGTGTGCATATTTGGTTTGGAGCCCGAGGCGCTCGGGTGCATTTTGGAAGTGTTTCGGAAGAGTTTGGAACTGTTGGTGCTATACTTGTTGCAGGTGCATCTGCAGATCTCGGATTTTCGAGATCTGGCTTGCATTTGCAGTCAAAAGATCGCATCTGCAACACTGGGATGTGGGCAGGAACTTCGCATTCGCAAAGATTAGTTCGCATTTGCGAACATAGTGTTTTCTCTTTTGCGATGGGCTGGGACTGGCAGCTCCGCTAATGCGAAGCTTAACTCATATTTGCGATTATGGGAGGCTTCACATTTGCCTGATTTTCGTCACATTTGCGATTTCTCTAGGATTGATGCACTGATCGAATTTTTGATGCGTATATTGCAATTGCTGACATCGCATTTGCGAACTAGTGCTCGCAAATGCGAAATCTGCAGCTCTGTAAAAGAGGGAAAAGGCGGGACTTAACTCAATTTACGCCATTTTTTAACCTAAGCTCCATATAGGCAATTTTTGAAGACGATTCTCTTCCCAAATTCATTAGTAAGCAACTTTAACTAGTTTTCAATCAACTTCAACTACTTTTTCATGACTTTTAACATCAAATCAAAGAAATGCATGGTAAAAATTTAGGATTTTGGGTGGAATTTGGGAAATTTGTGAAATGGAGATTTAGACCTCAAATTGAGGTCAGATTTCAAAATAAATTACATATTCTGGCTCTGGAGGGAATGGGTAATCGAATTTTGGTCTGAATCTCGTATTTGGACTAAGCAAGCTCGAGGTTGACTTTTGAGATTTTGGCCATGATTGAACTTTATTGATTATGGATGTTTCCTTTAGAATTGTTTGACTTTGTTATATGATAATTGACTAGGTTTTGATCATTTTGAGGATTATTTCTATGGAAGACGGTATTGGGTCGTGGAAATTATTCCGGAATGAGGTAAGTTTCTTTACTAAGTTTGTTGGGGGAAGTTTTCCTACTAATTGATATTGTTTGCTGCATGCAAGGGTGATGCATATATGAGTTGACGAACGTATATGCATGTGCCAGTGTTAATCATGCTCGGGGG
>AWOL01S0211267.1:53871-67328 GCA_000715115.1 Nicotiana otophora
TTATAAGAGTTTTGTGCCTTGTAGGATTATGTGATCTTCTTGCTTCATGTATTTCTTGACTTCTAGATTACTATGAATATGAAGTTAAATGCTAGAAATGGTGATTTGGCTGATTATAATTCAATTAAAAATTGACGGACTTTTTGTGAAATTATTGAAGTGCTAAATTTGGTCGTCATTATACTTAATAACAAATACATCGCTACGACCTTTATTCTTGAGATATTGGATTTTATAAATCAGTTGAAGATCAGTATTGAGACTTGTTGAGATACTTGAACAATAATGTTCTTGAGGTTTGTTGACTTGTTATTGGCATAAAATCAGTGACTGATGTTCATTTGGAATATTCGCTAAATCACTCTCCCTGATGTTATTCATGCTTCCTACCTTGCTTGTTATTGATACACATGTGTTTGCTGAGGAAGTGTAAAGCACGAAGGGTGATTCTATGTCATTTCATATACATTGTCATGTGAGGAAGAGTGTAAAGCACGAAGGGTGATGTCATACCATATCATTTATATTATCATGTGTTCATGGCACGAAGGGTGTTTCCTTGCAGGCAAGGACAAGAGATATGCATTATATTGTGATATCTATTTCTTGTGTATTATTCATGCCTTTATTTTGAACTATTACTGTTGCACCTATGTTTTCTATGTGACTTGTCATTGTTGTTCTGTCTTTGTCCTCTACCTCGATTGTTGTTGTATTATTCATGCCTTCTATATGTTCAACTTGTAAATATCATGCTTTCCTTCTTATTTGACATATCTACATCAATGTCGTTTCTCATTGTTTCACTATCGTATAAGTCTTCTACCATGTTAGTTATTCATGCCTTCTACTTGTTTAGATTATAAAGACCATGCCTTCCCTCTTGTTTGTATATATACGTCTAAGACTTCTACCAGCATAGTTAGTGAAATTTATGTTTTCAATCTTAATTGATGTCTTTACTTCTATGCCTTCTACCTAGTTTGTTACTGATGTCCAAATGTACTGCCTTGTTTGTTATTGTTACTTGTGTAATTTTCACTTTGTCATTACGGTTATTGGCATCTCTTTCACTTGGTTGGTACTGTTATATGTATATTTGCTGAGAGTGAGATAAATGCACGAAAGGTGTTGTCGTTCCATTTGATTTTATATCTTGAGTACATTTCTCGCACTATGAAAGTTATGAAATTACTACTATGGTTTATTGGTTATTGCTTTAAGGAAAGGATGGTCTTGATATTGAGGAATATTGACCGTGATTTCTTCTAGTAATCATTTACTGCTTTGGATAATTGTTTCTTGTACACTTTTTTGTTATGTTCTAATATTGTTTCTATTGCTAGTCTACCGCACAGGTTATATCAGTGAGTTTTTTTTTAACTAAAACGCCTCGTCACTACATCACCGAGGTTAGACAATATACTTACTGGGTACATGTAATCGGTTGTACTCATACTACACTTATGCACCTTGCGTGCAGATTTTGGAGCTGGAGTTGCTGTGAAAGGCGGGAGGTGGCATCCAAGACGTACCTACGTTCTGGTTATAGCTGCCACTTGTTCTTGGTAGCTTTAGATTTTGCTATTATATTTATGTAAACTTCGAATAGATGATGTATTTATTTCGTACCAGCTTTCATAAATTTTATGTCTTAGAAGCTCATGATTTGTACTACCAGTCCTTAGGAGTTGTATAGAAATCAGTTGCTTTCTCATTTACTCTTATTAATTTCATTTGGATTGTGTTGACTGTTAGTTGGCTTACCTAGCGGATCGGGTTAGGTTTCATTAAGACTAGTGAATTTTGGGTCGTGACACATGCTCATTACCTAGAGTGTGCGCCACCCCAACACATCACAAATAACATGGTTCCTAGGAAGTACTCTCAATTCTAAGTTTAGAAATGTTACTTTCTTCGAACAAGACAAATAAAATACCAAGCAAGCCAAAAATACTCTAGAAATGCTATCGCTTGTGTATCAAGCTATGAACGGCTCGAAACTAGATAAAAGCAACTCAAAAACATCAAATAATATCATAGCAAAAAAACCCAATCGATAAAGGTCGAATAATTAATCAAAAATTCTAAGTCAACCAAAAAGTCAAACCCAGGCTCGTACCTCGGAACCCTACAAAAATACAAAATCCAATAGCCCATTCAATTACGAGTCCAACCATACTAATTTCACTCAAATCCGACTCCGAATCGATATTCAAATCTCAAAAATGCACTTTAGGAAAGTTTAGACAAAAACCCATAATTGTTCTTTAAAATTCATAACCAAATGCCATAATCGGAGATAGATTCATGAAATATATTCAGAACCGAGTATAAAAATACCTACCCCAATCTAAATTGGGAAAACCCCTCCAAATTGCCAAAATTCGATTCCAAAACTATGTGAGAAAAAGTGACTAAATTCGAGAACAAGTAAAATAATGCAACAGTTGTTATACTTCAAATCACATCTTAGATGATCCTGAAACTCATATTTGATAAGTCCAACCTAATCCTTGCGAGATTACACCCAAGATAACTTTTTGAATCACCCAATTTGGCCTTAAAATAAGGAAGATATAATGTTTTGAAATTTTAGAGCAAGTCTGAAAATTTAAGGGACAAAAATGACATTTTCGCAATAATTTTACACAAAACAATCTGCAACAAGAGAACCTTCGTTTAGCACCCAAAACTCATTTGGAACCTCCCGGACACAAACCATATATGCATTTCAATGGTAAAACACGTTACAAACCCGCTCGCGTATTCAAAACACCGAAAAGAGAACATCTATACCCAATAATGACCATGGTCAAATTCCAAATCCTTAACTAGTTTCTCAACCAATGATGCAAAACACACCCGAGCCCCTCGCGACCCCATCCAATCATACCAACAAGTACAAATACATTATTAGAACTTATCCAAAGACTCAAAACATCCAAGGGAATATGACAACAAAGAATCGAGGCTCAAACGGAATAGAATTTCTCTTAAGTTATTAAATAGTCATTCTTTCAAAAGAGTGTCCGAATCATTAAACACTTCGGATTACTTCCAAATTTTGCACACAAGTTTAATTAAACTATATAGACCTATCCAAAGGCTCGGAATACCAATTGGAGTCCAATAACATCAAAGCCAATTCTTGGTCAAACTTATGAACTCTTAAGTTCTTCAAATTGCCAACTTTTGACAAATAGTGTCGAATCTTTCTAGGAACCTCCAAAATCGAATCCGAACATACGCACAAGTCAAAAATCCTCATAAGAACCTATCAGAGCCATACAAACTCGATTCCGAGTCCGTTTAATCAAAAGTCAAAACTTGGTCAACTCTTCCAACATAAAGCTTCCAAATTGAGAGTCATTCTTCCAAATCAATCCTGAATCACTTAAAAATTAAAACCGACCATACACGTAAGTCATAATACATCATTTGAAGATACTAAAAGTCTCAAACCACAGAACGGAAAACTAAAGCTCAAAATGACCGATTGGGTCGTTACAAATCATTTTTATTAAAATAATTATTAAAGTTTGGATTAAATCTATTGGTATGCTTATGTATTAAATAATTTTTATTAATTATGAAGTGAGTTGGATGTTTCTTTAAATGTTCTTGTTATTTAATTTTTCCAAAGGGATTAGCTAACCCTAGTGCTTGCCTATTAACATCGAATCAATCTTAGAAAAGGAAAACTCGGAGTTGGGTAAGATTAATTAACAAGAACTTGAGGTGTTAACACCTCATTTTATAGATTCGACCAAGGGATAGGATTGAACTACTTGTGGCCACATTTTGGTGTACTTAATCCTATTAATTACTTTAGGGATAATTCAATTAGGAAGTCTTATTAGTCTTCAGAAGAATCTAATATAGAATTATTATCTGGGGCTAATTAACATAAACTCGCTCATATTTATGAAATCGTGAAATACATTGGATCGTTACTTGAGTGTAATTCCCCTTGTATCCATGCTTGTAGCCATTGATCATTCTACATGCTTTCTAGGTTAGTTTACATTTCCGCATTAGTTAATAATATTTTCTCAAAATCCCTATTACTATTTGGCTTAGTATAATAGGTGATGATTTCCTTACTTGCCTAATCGCCTACATATTGTTCCCTGTGGGATTCAACCCCTACTCATAGTTGGTTAAATTATATTGCATGCGACCGTATACACTTACTCTTTGAGGAGTGAATTTGGACATCACCATTATATAATTCCATTTTCGACATATATACAGGTTAAGAATGATACTTACTTCATCCCGGGCTAGCTTTATTCTTCAAAATCTACCTTTTCTAGCTTGAAATCTATCAAATGAGTCCAATCTAGCCCATACTTAAAGCTACAAATACAACTCTAAGCTATAAACCTTCAATCTTTAATCAATTTTCTTGTTCAATATCATGTCTTATTGTTAAATATAATGATATATTCATGTATAAACGATAGATATAGGCTAGAATCACTTACCCCAAGCTTGTTGATGAAATTCTAGCTCAATACCTCGCAACATTGAGCTCCAAATGTTGGGAAATGAAAGAAAAATCATAAAACTCGACTTTAAATGGCTTCCAAAAGTTCCTACAAAAAATGGTGCCCAGGGGACACAAAGTGCACATACGGGCCGCAGATTCCACATGAGGTCTGCAAGTTAAAAATATACCTTGACCCCCTTCTAGTAAAATGGTCGTAACTCCTTGTACAAATATCGGAATAACAAACAATATGAATCACAAAAAACTAGACTCAAAGTGTCACGACCCAAAATCTCTCCTTAGGATTTGTGATAGCACCTAATCCCTAGGACTAGGTGAGCCTAACACTTACTGGATTAATAACAGATTTTAATCAATCACCTATGAAACATGAACAAGAAATTTCTATACAAAGCTAACAATCCAATGTAGATATATAACATCTCAAAACCGGTAGTACAAGTCATAAGCCCTGTTGAGTTCACTAGAAAAATCTCTAAGTACAACTGTTCCGGAATAAAAATAAATAATATAAGTTAAAACATCAGAAGGTGACTTTGAGCCCGGCGAAAGCGATGATAGGTATACCTTGAAGTCTCCACAACAATAATAGATCAGCTATTTAATGACCAACACGCTCCAAGGTACCTGGATCTGCGTAAAAATGTGCAGCAAACGTAGCATAAGTACACCACAGTGGTACCCAGTAGGTATCAAGACTAAACTCGTTAGAGTAGTAACGAGGAACATTCAAGACACCTACTAGACATAATAACCTATACAAGCATTAATATGAAACTAACATGGAACAATATCAATATAAAGCTAAACATTGTAAGAATAATATTACAATACTTGCAATAAAAACCAGAAGCAACAATTAGCAATAAGGAGGAAATAGGTAATAGCGCCGTAAAATAAGCATAATACAGTTAAAGTCCCGTGAAACAAATTAAGGAAAAAAAACATTAACAACCCAATTAAACAACCGCTTTCACACAAGGTTTATACAAGGATTACCCGAGGTACCACACCTCATAATCACAAACCACGAGTCCCAAATCGCGAACCCTAATCACTTGAAATCTTGTGCCCACATTACTAATTATAACTGCATGAACAACTCACGTGCCAATACCATTAACACCTCATATCTGCACGGACAACTTGCGTGCTAACAGTAACAATATCTCATATCTGCACGGACAACTCATGTGTCAATAGTAGCATTATCTCATTCCACACGGACAACTCACATGACAATAGTAACAATGTCTCATATCCGCACGGATAACTCACGAGCGAATCACACAACTCACACACAAAAGGACGGTATACAGGAATACATATAAATGATCAACAAACATCAAGGTTCATGTTCTTGGACTGATATAAGTAAAAGATTATGGTGTATGCTTGTGCAAGTGTACTATCACATCTCGAGTCAACAAGTAAGATCAGAGACACCGAATGGCATATTGGAGACAACACAAAAAAACTTGTAATATGCATGACACACACGAGAAGGTCATACCACCACACAATTATCATCAATAACATTGCCCCCAGGCCATCACAAATCATCCCCGACATGGCTCCCTTTTCTCACCTCGTACGCAATAATAAAGATTGCCCGTCATGTCTCGCCACACGTGCATAACAATTATTTCACCTTATCTCGCCACATATGCAAATCCAATATATATAGCCCGCCTTTTCACACCGCATGTGCAAATATCAATAATAATAATAGCACAGATAACTCATGTGTGAACACCCCGACAATCCTCTCAACAATACCACATGTGCCAAAAACATAATAACGCAACATAACAACCCACACCACATGTGTACATATACCACAACTTGCCCACAACAACATTTCCAATACCACAACCAGACATAGCCAGGGCTGAACAACACCGAGTAGAATAAGAACAACAATAAAATGAGGTACGACAAGTAAATCAATACAAGAATGACAACAATGCAATGAAATGGAAGAATAAGCTCAACGATGAAAGACATACAAGTAATAATCACGTCAAGTAATAGTAGTTCAACAATAAGAGAAATAACATGTAATATCTTTTTCAAATAAGGATAACTAGTTACGGAAGAGATAACATGTGACAATAACTTCAATTAAGGATAATCAACTACGCAAGAGATAACATGGAACAATAACTTCAATTATGGATAATCAACTACAAAAGAGATAACATGCAACAATAAAAAGGCAACAATTACAGTTAAAGCATATATGATTATATTTGGCAATGTCACAACCCCAATTTTCCTCCGTAGGATGTCGTGAGGGAACCTAGTCTCTAAGACTAGGTAAGCCTAACAATTATGCGGAATAACTAAATATAAAGCTGAAACTTAATCTCAACATCTGAAATAAATAAGAAGGGAAATCCAAAATAGTTACAACTCCCAAAACCCGGTAGAAATAAGTCACAAGCTCCAAAGAGAAAACAATACAAAATATCTCTATATTTCAGAGTCTAATGAGGAATGAGGAAAATAACATAATAAATATAGATGGGGACTCTGAGGTCTGCGGATGGTGGCAGATATACCTTGAAGTCTCCACGTACGGGCTAGCTCACTGGTACCTGGTCTGGTAAGCAGTACCTGGATCTGCACAAAATGATATGCAGAAGTATAGTATGACTACACCACAACGGTACCCAGTAAGTGCCAGGCCCAACCTCAGTAAAGCTGTGAGGAGGTTAGGTCAGGGCCCTACTGGAAATACTAGGAAGCAAGGCCGAAGATATAATAATATAATGAAATGACTAAGAAGTGAACAATGAGAAATTACAAGAAGATAACAACACTAGATTGAAGAAGACAACTACAACACGTGAGAAACAACAAGATTCTTACAAGTTAAGAAACAACAACAACAACAACAATACAACTAATAGAGGTAAACAACAAAGGCGCTCCCGAGTTACCACCTTGTATTCCTAAAAATAAATATGCAACAGGGGCGCTCCCGAGGTACACCCTCGTAGTCCCAAAAGTAAATATGCACTTGGGGCTCTCCCAGGGTACCGCCTCGTAGTCCCAAAAGTAAATACACAACAGGGACACTTCCGAGGTACCGCCTCATAGTCCCAAATGTAAATACACAACAGGGGCGCTCCCGAGTTACCGCGTCGTAGTCCCAAAAGTAAATATGCAATAGGGGCGCTCCCAAGGTACCGCCTCATAGTCCCTAAAGTAAATATCCAACACATAACCAATAGACCAATGAAATTACAACAAGGAATCCTACAGTTAAAGACTGAATAAACAATCAGGGAAGCAGGTAATTCAACTAAGCATGTTGCATAAATTGCAAGTATGAGATAAGACACGTAGACATGTGACATTAGGCAAAACACGACGACTAGATGTGCTAGAGTAACTCAATTAAGGAAATAAAAGGAACTATTTAGCAAAAATCGTATTTCAAAATTTAGCAGAGTACGCACTCGTCACCTCGCGTACACGGACTTTAATTATTGAAATTTACCATAACTGTACCAAATCCTAAGAGGAATATCCTTTACACAAGGTTAGATAAGTCACTTACCTCAAATCTCGCTCAATCAATCAATAAGAATGCCTTTCCCTCGACTTTCCAACTCCGATCGGCTCGAATCTAGCAAAAACCATTACATAAAATAAATATAACTATAAGAAACTAATTTAAATAATGAAACTATGATTTTAGCAAATGAATTGAAAAAATGCTCCAAAAGGTCGACCCGAGCCCAAGACTCGGAACCTAACCAAAATCAAAAAATCTGAACACCCATTTGATAACGAGTCCAACCATACAATAATTACTCAAATCTGAACTCGTTTGGCCTTTCAAAACCCAAAAACTTTCGTCTAAGAATATTTACCATTTTTCCACAAATTGTTTAACCTAAATCCTTAAATAAATGATGAAATAATTGATAGATTAGTGGAGATTATTCAAAAATGAGTCAAGAATCCTTAACCAAATGTTTCCTCTTAAAATCCCTCAAATATTTTCCTCAATCAAAGTTCTCTATGTCTAAAAATGGAGAATGAAATCAAACCCTCGAACTTAGGTCTTTTTTGCCTAGTTTAACCGCATCTGCGGACCAAGAATCGCTTCTGTGATGCCGCACCAACGAAAAAATCATCGCAGGTGCGGAAAACACATAGGTCCAGGTCTTACGCTTCTGCGGATAAGGGTCTGCATCTGTGAGACCGCTTCTGCAGGAATGCGACTGCACCTGTAACCACTTGCGCTTCTGCACCCCTGCCATTGCAGAAGCGAAGGCGTATCTGCGGAAAATGTCTCGCTTCTGCGACCACTGCTAGGCAAAGCCAGCTCCGCATCTGCAACTCAAAACTCCCTTATGCGAGTTCGCAACTACGGCCAATCTCTCAACAGGTACGATGACAGCAGAACCAGCCTAGCATCACAAATCCTCTAAGTCCAACAAATGATCCGATGACAATTTGAATCACACCCGAGGCCCACGAGACACCGTCCTAATATACTAACAAGTCCTAAAACATCATGCGAACTTAGTCTAGCCTTCAACTCACATCAACCAATGCTTAAAACACGAATTACGTATCGACTCAGGCCTAATGAACTTTAGAACTTCAAACTTCTATATCTGTTGCCGAAACCTATCAAATCAAGTCTGATTGACCTCAAATTTTGCACACGAGTCACAATTGACATTACAGACATACTCAAACTTCCGAAATCGGAATCCGACCCTGATATCAAACATTTCACTACCAGTAAAACATTCCAAAATTACCCAATTTTCAAACCTTCGCCAATTAACGTCGAAATGACCTACATACCTCCAAATCAACATTCGGACACGCTACTAAGACCAAATTCACCCTACGGAGCTAGTAGGTCTGTCAAAATTCCATTTATGAGTTTGCTTCAAAAAAATCAAACTACAGTCAATTCCTATGACTTAAACATTCATTTTAGGGACTATGTGTCTTATTTCACTCCGAAACCAAGAACCAAACCTCCCGGAAAGTCACGTAACCACAAAATGAAATAGAGGGAGTGATAAATAGGGGTTCGGGGCTTATTCTCTCAAAATGACTGACCGGGTCATTACATCCTCCCTCTCTTAAAACAAACGTTCGTCCTCGAACGAGTATAGAGACACACCTGAAGTGGTGAAAAGATGAGGATAACGGCTGCGCATATCATGCTCGGTATCCCAAGTCGCCTCCTCGACCGGATGACCCCTCCACTAAAACTTCACTGAAGCGATGTTCTTTGACCTCAACTTTCAAATATGCCTATCCAAAATGGCCACCGAGTCCTCAATATAAGATAGATCCTTGTCTAACACATGAGACGGATCGCCGTGATACTTCCAGAGCATAGAAACATGGAGCACTGGATGAACTGCAGAGAGACTAGGTGGAGTGCAAGTCTGTAAGCTACGTCCCCAACCCTCTCAAGAATCTCAAAAGGCCCGATATACCAAGGGTTCAACTTGCCCTTCCTCCCGAACCGCATGTCACCCTTCATGGGCAAAACTCCGAGCAAGACCCACTCCCCAACCATGAATGCGACATCACGATCCTTCCAATATGCATAACTCTTCTATCTAGATTGGGTTGTATGAAGTCGATCCTAAATCAATTTAACCTTTTCCAAAGAATCCTGAACCAAGTCTATACCCAATATCCTAGCCTCGCCCACCTCGAACCAACCCACTGGAGATCGGCACCGCCTACCATATAAAGCCTTATACGGGGACATCTGAATGCTCGACTGATAATTGTTGTAGTAGGCAAACTCCGCAAATGGAAGGAACTGATCCCAAGAACCCCCAAAATCCATCACACACGAACAAAGCATATCCTCCAATATTTAAATAGTGCGCTCGGACTGTCCATCCATCTGAGGGTGAAATATTGTACTTAACTCTACCCGAGTACCCAACTCGTGATGTACGGCTCTCCAGAACCGCGATGTAAATTATGTACCCCTGTCCTAAATGATAGATATCGGCACGTGAAGCCTGACAATCTCGTGAATGTAAACCTGGGCTTGCTGCTCCGAAGAGTAAGCAGTAACCTCGGGAATGAATTGAGCTAACTTGATCAATCTATCCACAATCACCCAAACTACATCGAACTTCCTTTGAGTCTGTGGGAGCCCAACAACGAAATCCATAGTGATCCACTCCCATTTCCACTCAAAATGTCTAGCTTCTGAAGTAATCCACCAGGCCGTTGATGCTCATACTTCACCTGCTGATAATTTAGGCACCGATCTACATATTTCACTATGTCCTTCTTCATCTGCCTCCACCATTAATGCTTCCTCAAGTCCTGATACATCTTCACAGCACCTGGATGAATGGAGTATCATGAACTGTGAGCCTCCTGGAGAATCAACTCACACAAACCATCTACTCTGGGCATACATAACCTGCCCTGCATCCGTACTACACCGTTATCTCCAATAGTAACTTCCTTGGCATCACCGTGCTGAACCGTGTCATTAAGAACAAGTAGATGGGGGTCATCATATTGACGCTCTATAATATGATCATAGAGAGAAAACTGACAAAGCACACAAGCCAAAACTCTGCTCGCCTCGAAAATATATAATCTGACAAACTGGTTGGCCAAGGCCTGAATATCCAAGGCTAAAGGCCTCTCTAGTACTAGTAGATATGCTAAACTGCCCAAACTGTCGCCACCATATTGGCCTTCCCGGGATGATAGGGAATGGTGATGTCATAATCCTTAAGCAGCTCCAACCATATCTGATGTTGCAAGTTAAGATCCTTTTGTTTACACAGATGTTGTAGACTACGGTGATCGGTGTAGACATCACAAGGGACACCATACAAATAGTGCCACCAGATATTCAAGGGATGAATAATAGCTGCTAACTCAAAGTCGTAGATAGGATAGTTCTTCTCGTGCACCTTCATCTGTCTAGACACGTAGGCAATCACCCCACCGTCCACCATCTACACCGAGACCAATGCGCGACGTATCATAATACACCGTATAGGACCCCGAACTAGTAGGAAACAACAATACTGGGGCTATAGTCAAAGCAATCTTGACCTTTTAAAAGCTCTCCTCACACTCCTTGGGCCACATGAATGGAGCACCCATCTGGGTCAATCTGGTCATATGTGTTACAATAGACGATAAACCCTCTACAAATCGATGGTAATGCCCCACGAAGCCAGAAAAACTCCGGATCTCCATAGTAGAGGATAGTCTGGGGAAACTCTACACTGCTTAAATCTTCTTTGGATCTACCTTGATCCTCTCACTCGATACTACATGACCCAAAAATGTCACTGAATCTAGCCAGATTCACACTTCAAAAATATTGTATACAACTTCTTTTCTCTCAGGGTTTGAAGCACAGTCCTCAGGTGTTGCTCATGATCCTCCCAGCTTCGAGAATAGACCAGAATGTCTTCAATAAACACAATGACAAATGAGTCAAGATAGGGCTGAAATACACTGTTCATCAAGTGTATGAATGTCGTTGGGGCATTGGCCAGCCCAAACGATATCACAAGGAACTCGTAATGACCATACCGAGTCCTAAAAGCAGTCTTCAGGATATCTGGCACCCGAATCTTCAACTAATGATAGACTGAATGCAAGTCGATCTTATAGAACACTCTGTCACCCTAAAGATGATTAAATAGGTCATCAATACATGGCACTAGATACCTGTTCTTCACTGTAACGTTGTTCAACTGGCGATAATCAATCCACATTCGCATAGAACCATCCTTCTTCTTTACAAACAAGACAGGAGCACCCCAAGGTGACACACTAGGCCAAATGAAGCCCTTATCGAGCAACTCTTGCAAATGTTCATTTAATTCATTCAACTCTGTTGGGGCCATACGATAGGGTGGAATAGAAATAGGATGTGTGCCCGGTAATAAATCAATATCAAAGTCGATATTTTTGTCGGATGACATGCCCAAATAATTCGCCAGAAATACGTATGGATAATCCCTCACTACTAGAACTGACTCGACGGTAGGAGTGTCAACACTAACATCCCTGACATATGTTAGATATGCATCACACCCCTTCTAAACTATCTGTTGAGCTTTTAGAAATGAGACAACCCTACTAGGAACATAATCTAAGGTACCTCTCCACTCTAGCTGTGGTAGATCTGGCATACCCAACGTCACCATCTTAGCGTGACAATCAAGGATAGAGTGATAGGGAGACAACTAGTCCATGCCTAAAATAACATCGAAATCCACCATACTAAGCAGTAATAAATCAGCTCTGGTCTCAAAACCACTAAGAACAACCAAACACGACCGATACACACGGTCAATAACAATAGAATCACCCACGAGTGTAGACATATAGGCAGGAGGACTCAAAGAATCACATGATATCCCCAAATACGGAGAAAAATAAGATGACACATAGCGATAAGTGGAGGCTGGATCAAATAAGACTGATTCATCTCTGTGATAGACCAGAAGAATACATGTGATGACAGAATCGGAAGCAACTGACTCCGTCCTAGTAGCAAAGGCATAATATATGTCCTGGCCTTATCCTATAGGGCGACCTCTACCTGTCCGACCTCCACCTCGAGCTGGCTGTGCAGGTGGAGTGGTAGCTGGTGTTGTAACCATAGCATGAGGACCCGATGGAGCACGCGGTGCCTGGGTTGTCTGTGGAGGTGTACCCCTTCTGGGTCTGGGGCAATCCCTAACCATATGACGAGTATCACCACAGTCAAAACAATCTCTCGGAGGACATGGCTGCTATGACTGGCTCGGGCCTGATCGGCTGGACTGACCGCTAAAAGCACCCCATACAGCAGGTACACTAGACAATGGCAGTGCATGACATAGATCCTAGGGCCTACAAGTGGCCGGAGCACCGCTGGCGGCTGGAAGTGCTGAATGAACAGGGC
>AWOL01S0211267.1:68438-92473 GCA_000715115.1 Nicotiana otophora
GGTCCATGCTAAATCTGATACTAGGATTGAGCCCCTCAATAAATCGACAAACCCGCTCCCGAACAGTAGCAACAAAGGGTAGTGCATGCCTAGAAAAATCACTTAACTGGACTGCATACTCTGACACTGTCATAGAACCCTGGCGCAACTACTCAAACTCGGTGTGCCATGCATCTCTGAGGCTCTGGGGACATACTCCCTCAAGAACATACTTGAGAACTGAATCTAAGTGACTGAAGCTGCCTCAGCCGGACTACCCAACTCGTATGCTCGCCACCACTGATAGGCTGTTCCTCTAAGTTGGAACGTAGTGAAAGAAACCCCACTAGACTCCACAACACCCATAGTACTGAGGATATAGTGGCACTCCTCAAGAAAACCATAAGCATCCTCTGACGCCAAGCCACTGAAAGTAGAAGGATGGTACTTTTTCTACCTCTCAAGCATGAGCTGCTCCTCCTCAGAAACAGTTGCCCTAACCTCGGGTTGAACTAGCGCTACCGGCTACATTGGTATGACCTCAAGAACCTAGTTAACCTGGACCCGCTGCTCTGGGGTATGGACGACGGGAGTCTGTTCTCCTCCCCCGGCCTGAGATATAGCAGGAGCAAGTGGTATCACCCCTTCTTGAGCCAACGAGCTGAACATGCTCAAACACTAGGCGAGAGTCTTCTAGAGGGATGGTACAATAACAAGCGTCTCAGGTGCCTGCCCTCCAACTAGAGATACTGGCGGCTCCTCTGTAGCAGCTCGAGCGGGTACTCTGTCTACACCCGTGGACGTCTTCGGCCACTACCCCGGCCCGGCCTCTTGCGGCTCAAGAAAAGGGCGCGGGTGTCTGGTCATCTGATCTAGTTGTACGTGTCCTCACCATCTGTGAGAGAATAGAAAGTCAAAAATTTAGAATCCGAAGTCAAAATCTCAAACAATAAGGGATCAAATAAGTGAAACTTTTCCTAATAGTTCCATAACCTCCCAAAAATAAGTACAGACGTCTCCGTACCGATCCACGAGACTCTACTAAACCTGCTTGTGACTCATAACACCTATGAACCTATAGCTCTGATACCAACTTGTCAGGACCCCAATTTTCCTCCGTAGGATGTCATGACGGTACCTAGTTTCTAAGACTAGGTAAGCCTAACAATTATGCGGAATAACTAAATATAAAGCTTACACTCAACCTCAACATATGAAATAAATAAGAACTACGATTCAAAATAGTAACAACTCCTAAAACCCGATAGAAATAAGTCACAAGCTCCAAAGAGAACAAAATACTAAATATCTCCATACTCCAGAGTCTAATGAGGAATGAGGAAAACAACATAATAAATATAGATGGGGACTCCAAGGTCTGCAGACACTAGTAGATGTACCTTGAAGTCTCCACGTACGGGCCAGCTCACTGGTACCTGGTCTGGTAAGCAGTACCTAGATCTACACAAAAAGATGTGCAGAAGTGTAGTATGAGTACACCACAATGGTACCCAGTAAGTGCCAAGACTAACCTCAGTAGAGTAGTGACGAGGTCAGGTCATGGCCCTACTGGAAATAATAGGAATCAAGGCAGAAGATATAATAATATAATGAAATGACTGAGAAGTGAACAATGAGAATTTACAGAAAGATAACAACACGACATTCAAGAAGACAACTACAACACGTGAGGAGAAACAAGATTCTTACAAGTTAAGAAATAACAACAACCACAACAACAACAACAACAACACAGCAAATAGAAGTAAACAATAGGGGCGCTCCCGAGGTACCGCCTCGTAGTCCCAAAAGTATATATGCATCAAGGGCGCTCCCGAGGTACCGCCTCATAGTCCCAAAAGTGAACACACAACATGGGTGTTCCCGAGTTACCGCCTCGTAGTCCCAAAAGTAAATACACAACAGGGGCGCTCCCGAGGTACGACCTCGTAGTCCTAAAAGTAAATATGCAACAGGGGCGCTCCTGAGGTACCTCCTCGTAGTCCCAAAAGTAAATATACAACACATAACTAATAGAACAATGAAATTACAGCAAGGAATCCTAAAGTTAAAGTCTGAATACAAAATTAGGGAAGCAAGTAATTCAACTAAGCATGTTGCAGAAATTGCAAATAAGAGATAAGACACGTAGACATGTGACATTAGGCTTATATAACGAGAACACGTGCTAGATTAAGTCAATTAAGGAAATAAAAGGAACTATTTAGTAAAAAATGGATTTCAACGTTTAGCCCAAGTATGCACTTGTCACCTCGCGTACACAGCCTTTACGTATTGCAATTTACCATAACGATACCAAATCCTAATAGGAATTTTCCCCACACAAGGTTACACAAGTCACTTACCTTAAATCTCACTCAATCAATCAATAAGAATGTCTTTCCCTCGACTTTCGAACTCTGATTGGCTTGAATCTAGCCAAAATAATTAAATACTATAAATATAACTATAAGCAACTAATTTAAATAATGAAACTACGACTGTAGAAAAATAATTAAAAATCGCTCTAAGAAGTCGACCCTGGCCCACGTCTCGGAACCCGACCCAAATCACAAAATCCGATCACCTCTTCGTTAACGAGTCCAACCATACAAGAATTACTCAAATCTGACCTCATTTGGCCTTTCAAAACCCAAAAACATCTGTCTAAATATTTTCACCATTTTCCCCCGAATTTCTTAACCCAAATCCTTAATTAAATGAAGAAATTAATGATATATTAGTGGAGATTAATAAAAAAAAAGTCAATAATCTTTACCCAAATGTTTCCTCTGAAAATTCCTCAAACTTTCGCCTCAATCCAAGCTCTCTAGGTATAAAATTCAAGAATGAAATCAAACCCTCAAACGTAGGCCCTTTCTGCCCAGTTAAACCGCATCTGCGGACCAAGAATCGCTTCCGCGATGCCGCAAAAACCATCGTAAGTGGGGAAAACACCCAAGTCCAAGTCTTACGCTTCCGCGGATAAGGGCTCGCATCTGCGAGACCGCTTCTGCGGGAATGCGACTGTACCTGCAACAACTGGCGCTTTTGCGCCCCTGCCATCGCAGAAGCGAAGGCGCTTCTGCGAAAAATGTCCCGCTTCTGCGACCACTGCTGGGCAAGGCCAGCTCCGCATCTGCGACTCCAAGCTCGCTTATGAGAATCTTCACCTACGGCCAATCCCACCGCATGTGCGATGACACCAAAACCAACCCAACATGAGCAATGCTCTAAGTCCAAAAAATGATCTGATGACAATCCAAATCACACCCGAGGACCCTGGGACCTCATCTGAATATACCAACAAGTCCTAAAACATTATTCGAACTTAGTCGAGCCTTCAAGTAACATCAACAAACGCTAAAAACATGAATTGCGTATCGATTCAAGCCTAATGAACTTTAGAACTTCAAACTTCTACATCTGATGCTGAAACCTATCACCCATATCAAAAAGTCTACTCCCGGTCAAACTTTCCAAAATCACCCAATTTTTCAACTTTCGCCAATTAACGCCGAAATGACCTACAAACCTTCAAATTAACATACGGACACTCTGATAAGACCAAAATTACCCTACCGAGCTGTTGGGGCCGTCGAATCTCCATTCTGGAGTTGTCTTCACATAAATAAAACTACGGTCAATTCCTACAACTTAAAGTTCTATTTTAGGGATTATGTGTCCCATTTCATTCTGTAACCAAAAACCAAACCTCTCGGCAAGTCACGTAACCACATAATGAAATAGAGGGAGCAATTAATAGGGGTTCGGGGCTAATTCTCTCAAAACTACCGGCCGAGTCATTACAAAAAGATAGGATGTGAACCAAAAACTTCAAATAAGGCATATAAGAGTAAATTTAATAATGGAGGACATAACATGATAGAGGAACTTCAATTTAGTGTGCATAAGGACCCTAAGAGTCTAAATCGGTCAAATTTCCACATATCAAGTAGTGTACACACTCGTCACCTCGGGTACACATCTTTCACGTAGTTCAAATAGTGCAAACAAACCAATCCCTACGGGGTAGTTCCCCCCACAAAAACTTAGGCAAGATACTTAACTCAAAAAGCACTCAATCAATACTCTAAAATAGCTTCTCCTTTACAATTCACCTCCGCTCGGCTCAAATCTAAGCCAAAATCAGCTTATAACATCAAATAATACAAGAGAAATTAATTCAAATAAATAAAGTTATGATCTTGGCAACATTTCTCAAAAGTCAACAAAGGTCAACCTCGGCCTCGCTCGGTCAAAACTCGGGTCCAAGGGTAGATTCAGACTACCCATATATGTGTTTTGTTTCAAAATCCGAGTCCAAATCGACTCTCAAAACTCAAATTCTTAATTTTCAAAACATAGAAAATGTTTCTCAAAATTTCACTTTGATTCTCAAAATTTTGATGTTAACTCTCACATATAATAATGTAAGATAGTTTGGAAATTGATCAAAACCGGTTACCCAGTGATTGTAGATGAAAATCCCTCTTGAAAATCGCCTCCTACCGAGACTAGGGTTTTCAAATATGAAAATAAGACCAAAATCCTGTCCTTCAGCTTATATGTCCAGTTACATGTGTCGCAAATGCGAGCAAATGATCATAAAAGCAAAGACTGGGTCGCAAAAGTGATCCCTCCACAACCCAAGCCAATATCGTAAATGCGATAGGGAGTTCACAAATGTTAACTATACAGGACACAGAATACTTTGCAAAAGTGAAGAAGAACCCACAAATGCGAGAGTCACAAATGCGATATCATAAACACAAGCAAAATCTGAACCTTCTAAGATCTCTCTGAAATGCGTCTGAAACTCAACTGAGTACCCGGCCTCCAAAACACATGAAATCAACATGAAACTCAAGAACTTCTAAAAACATAACCACGCGTCTGATTCCTATCACATCAACTCGGAATGACACCAAACTTTGCATAAAAGTTCCAAATGATAAAACGGATCTATTCGAATTCCGGGAAATAGAAATCCAAATACGAAAGCTATGACGTCAACCAACGGTCAAACTTCTAAACCTCAAGTTGCCAATTTTTGGCAAAACAAAACAAATCAACCTACGGACCTCCAAATTTGATTACGGGCATACGCCCAAGTCCAAAATCACGATACAAAGAAATGGAGCCATCAAAACCCTGTTCAAGGGTCGTTATCACAAAAGTCAAACATCGGTCAACATTTTCACTTTAAGCTTCTAAAGTGAGAATCACCCATCAAAATACATCCCGAAACATCCGAAATCAAATCCGACCTTGCACGCAAGTATTGTTATACAATATGAAGCCACTCAAAACTTCATACTACTAAATAGAACCTTAATGCTCAAAAATGACCGGTCGGATCATTACATTCTCCCCCTCTTAAACAAACGTCGGTCCTCGAACATGCCAAGAGTCTTTCCCAAGCCATCAAATCTATCACGACTTAAATTCCAACCCATCATGATGGCACCTAATCCAACCCGCTAGGTAAGCCAAATAACAATATAACACTATATAATAATAATGATATGAGTCAAAGATGAAATAACTGAATTTAATACAACTCCCCAAGGACTTGGCCACTAAGACTTAGATTTTACAAAAGAAAAACTAAATTGGAATAATTACAACATTTGTTTGGATTATACATGAATAGAATTGGAATCCAAAGCTACCAAAGACAAGTGATAGGCATAACTGGAACACAGGTACATCTACAATACCAGCTCCCGCCATACACAACAGCAACAACTCCAAGATCTGCACGCAAGATACAGAAGTGTAGTAAATACAACCGACCTCATTTACTCAATAAGTATCCTAACTAACCTCGGCGAGGTAAAATAAGCAAGAACTATAGATGATACTTACTAACATCTGTGCAGTTAATAATTTCCACAAGTATGGAACAGATATATGATCAACTCAGGGAATCTCAGGTAAAACCACTTTGATGCTCATAATTCTTCGTTTTAAAGTGTACTACTCAGTCAACAATCCAGTATATAAGGAATATATGCAAGTAAATTAGGTAAACAATCAAGGAAACGGTAAGCAAAGATGAAATACAATAACCAAATATCAGTCTGTTGTGGCACGCAACCCGATCCAATAATAGTAACCAGCTCCCCCAAAGCACACATCAAGCAGAAACCCGTCGGTTTATCACAACCCGCATGTACACCATCAAGAGAGAAACATGAGAGGGTGACCCTCGGGAGATGGATCTGTATCCACACGCTGCACGGACAACTCATGTGCTGCACGAAAAACTCACATGCTAATAATATACCCACACGGACAACTCACGTGTTGCACAGACAACGCATGTGCTATAATATCAATATTTGGATCCGCATGGACAACTCGCGTGCTGCAGGACAACTCACGTGCTAATAATATCAATCTGCACGGACAAGTCACGTGCTAATATCACAATCCGCCCGGCATGGTCACTGGCACAATATCATAATTCGGCTAGCATGGTCACAGGCATAACAACACAATCCTCCCGGCATGGTCACAGGAATATCAACACAATTTGCCCAGCGTGGTCACAGGCATCCTGTCCAAATTATATCACATAGAAGCAAGTATACAAGAACACATGTATATGATGGAAAAGTATCAGATTTCATGTTCCTAGACTGGTATAATAACATGCTAAAGTGTAGGAATGTGCAATGTGTTCTATCATAGCTCAAATCAATAATTTATCACAGAAATAGCAATTACCAAGTTTATTCAGGGAATTAGCCTCCTCGTAACCTCAAACATGGCTCAAATAGTTCACAACAATGGTACAAATATGAGAACATTGTAGCTTAATGCTTAACAGTCAACTCTAGACATATCATAGCCTAAGCACTACCCCGAGCATGGATAAATACCCTGGTGCTCGCACATGGGATCAAACCCCTCACATATGTGCACCCACAGCACGTAGCTATGACAAATAATTTAGGCAACTAGTGTCTCAACCATGTTTAGATAATATAATTACCTCAAACAAGCCAATACAATATCGAGCAAGCAAAACAATACTCTAGAAATGTCATCACGTGCATATCAACCTCTAAACCATGCGAAACTAGCCAAAAAAACTCAAGATCATCAAATAATGCCAAAGGAAACAAACCCAATTGATAAACGTCAAATCTATAATCAAAAGCCCAAAGTCAACCAAATAATCAAACCTGGGCCCGCACCTCAAAATCCAACAAAACTCATAAAATCTGACAATCCATTCAATTATGAGTCCAACCATACTAGTTTCACACAAATCCGACTCTGATCCGATGTTCAAAACTCAATTTTTTACTTTATGAAAATTTAGATAAAAACCCTCAAATTCTCTTTAAAATTCATAATCCAATTACCAAAAATGAAAATAGATTCACAAACTATAATCAAAACCGAGTATAGAACACTTACCCCAATCCAAGTGGTAAAAATCACCTCCGAGATCGCTCAAATCCGAGCTCCTGACGAGCGCGAAACACAACACGAAATTGATGCTTGCTAGCCAAAGATAGTATAGTTTAATTATCATTTCCACAGGGATTTGATTTAAATAATGTTTAAGTAATTTCTGGCTTAAACGCTATTCAAGATGATCAATACTTGATTTTAGGTAATTACTAACTATAATTAACTACTAAATTATGATTATGACTAATTGAAATTGATCATAGAGTGTGAGAGTTGAACTAAAACGGATTGTAATCAATATGATAAATAAGGGTCACGGCAGGATAGGCGCAAGATAGTTATTCGGGATTTAACTCTGTTTAAATTCACTTTTAATGTTCTAATGATTCTCATGAATTCACTCGATGATTAGTTTAAACATACGGTCAAGATTTTTCTCTCGATTAAATTAAAACTGTGCAAAATATACTAATATGAAGCACTGTGAAGATATGCAAGAACACGTTAATGGACTAGTCTTTAGAAAAACTTCTCTCGAATATTCTCCTAACTTGGTTTAATCAACAATTCAAAAAGCTCTCTCGATTACTTAAAAGAATCACTAAATTAAACAAAACCAAATAATGCAGAATTAATCACCAAAATATTCCTCTTTCGATTAAATAAACTGGTAAACAAATTTACAATCAATTCAAAGCACCATACATGAATTCATATAATTAAACTAGAGTTAAATCTAAAAACAACACTCAAAACACCATATCCGTCAAAACCCTAGGGAAAAACTACTCCATAAATATGGAGAAAGTCATCACAAATAAGTTTAAGAACATAGAAAATATCAAAGACAACTTTACAATAGAAACACTACTCGTTTTGCATTGATTGTTGGCAAAGGAATTTATGAAATCTCGTATCTTCAAGCCGTGAAAGCTCTCCAAAACTCTCCTGGGTCGATTCCCTTCAAAGATTATGTTTACAATGTATTTATATTGAGTTTGGGAGGATATGGACCAAAATACCCTCTTTGAGCCGAAATGGGATAACTGGATGAAACATTTCACAGGCGCGCCACACTGGGTGACGCACCATGCGTCGCACGAATATAGATTTTCAGAATCCTTGAAAATTTCTCAGCTGTCGTTTCCTCTCGTTGTGTCGCACCACGCGATGCACAATGCATCGCAGTAACATTGCATCTACTGTCTTGCTTGTTTTTTGCTAGAACTCCACTCTAAACTAAGAATAAAGATTGGGTATATTAATTATCATTTCTTTTGGTTGATCATTGTTGAACATCCAAATATCCTTCACAATTTAACATATTGATGGCCTTTCTTTGATGTCAGATTATGAAGTCTGGTTGTCACAACGTTAGCCACGTTGGCAGGAGCTATGTGATATGGCAATTCAAGGCCTCAAATAGTTTTCTTCTATTTTTCACATGCGTATTCGGTCTACGATTCCAGAATTCAAACTCGGTTTAATTTCTTGAGCTTTTACTCAGACTTCAAAGCTCTGACTTATTTAATTTAGCTCCCAATTATACTCTTAACTCAAAATCATTTCCTGCAAGGCATAAAATACTTAATAAGTACAAATCACCATTATTTAATCTCAAACACACATAAATACAGTAATTTATAGTGCAAACTACGGTTAAAACACAGGTTTCTAGCCTACAATCAACACCCCCAATTTTGTGGGAGTTTATTTTGCAATATAGCACTGCAATGCTCTGTAAGCTTGACCACCGAGGTCTCCTCTATTATCCTCTTCTTGTAAGGATCTCTTTTACGAATTTGGCATAAGCAGGCATTTGTGAAAGCACTTTTGTTAATGGTAAGTTTACATGAACCTATTTCAGCACATCCAAAAATCTCTCACTTTTCTTGTCCAGCTTTTCTCTACTTTGCTTTTGATGAAAAGGTAGAGCAGGCATATACTTGCTCTCCTCTAGTTCCTCCCTTCTCGATTTTTCTTCCTTCTTCTTCTTCTCAGTTTTCATTGGGCCCTTCTTCTTCTTGTCATCGTCACTTTTCAGCTGCTCCCCACTTCCTTTTTCACGTATCACCTCTTTTCGGATCGAGGTGGAATCATTCAATACTTGCCCACTTCTCAAGGTCACATCATTCACTGTTTCTTTGGGATTCTTTTCAGTGTCAGCGAGTTGAGCTTTTGGAATCCTCCCAAACAATAGAGTGGCTAACTGCCCAGCCTGTCTTTTCAAGTTTGGAAAACCAGCACTTATTTCTTTGATAATTGCTCCATGTTCCAGTATAGTTGCACTATGAGTTTCAAGCCTCTCATCAGTTTTCAGAATGAAGACCTTCATGAGATCTTCTATGCCAGATTGAATGAACTGTTGAGGCTGAAATTGCTGCCTCTACTGATTTTGGAATGTTGAAGCTCCTTGTCCCTGGGGTCTAGAGTTATTTTGTTGCCATGCATTCGCGGTACCCCCAGGTGAACTCCATGAAAATCCAGGGTGCCTTTGACCCATTGCATTAAAGTTTTAGTTTCCCACAACACTCATTTCCACAGAACATATATCACACACTGCGTGGGGCTCACTCTGTATTGTGGCCAAGGTCAACTTCCTTATCTCTTTGGCCATAGCATCAAGTTGTACCTGCATAGATGTGTTAGCATCAACCTGGTGAACACCAGTTGATCTTCTTCTTTCATCACTCTCAGAGGGCCATTGATTTGCATCATCAAATAACTCGTCAAGGATTGTGACTATCTCCTCTGGAGTCTTCTTCATCAACGGACCTCCAGTTGCATTGCTCAATGTTCTACGTGAGATCGGTGTCTATCCATCCCAAGTGTTCTCTGAGGCAAGGGTTTATGTTGATTAATTCTGAGACCCCTCTCTTCTTCATATATGTTCCGCGCATCTCTAATAGTTTCTTTTTCAGCATCCTGTGCAACTTGTTCTCTTCATTGGGCACCTTCTCTCACAGCCAAATCCACATAATATTTACCGTTTCCAGCCATAAGTTCTTTGGTTGAGGATTGCCTAACCTTTTCTGTTGTCTCTGTGAGATTTCATTCTTTCTTCAGTTATCGCAGTTATTTTTCAATTTCTGGCTCGTATGGTAGCACGTCCTTCGCAGAAGGTCGAGTCATGCACCAATCTAACCTATAACATGCGCACAGTCAAAGAACACCAAACATAAAAAGAGAAAAATAAAAGAAAAATTCATGAATTAGCACTACAAACTATTTCAAACATTGTTGATTGCCAATCCCCGGTAACAGTGCCATAATTTGACGAGCTCGGAACATACACTTAAATTATGCTCGTTAGTCAAAGATAGTATAGTATAATATCGTATCCACATGGATTGGAGTTATACAGTAGTTTTGTAGTTTCTAGCTTGATTGCTATCCAGGAGAATCAGCAATTGAGATTTATATGATGAATAACTAAAATTAACTAAGAATCTAAAGCTATTGACTAATGAAAATCGAAACAAGGAACAAGCAAAGAAAGTTATCAGTGGGAGAATATAGGGTTTTGATAGGATAGGTGCAAGATAATTGTTTGGGATCTAGCTCTAGATAATTTACTTATAATGTTCAAGTGAGTCTCTCGAATTCACTCAATTATTAGTTCAATCATTCAGCAAAAACTCCTCTCTGGATTAAGTTGTAACCTCACAAGATGAACCAATTTAAGCACGCGAAGATATGCAAGAATGCGTAGTGGATTGGTCTTTAGGAGAACCTCTCTCGATTATCCTCCTAACTATGTTTAATCAATAATTTAACTATCCGCTTTCGATTACTATGAAGAATTAATGAACTCAATCAATAATATAATGCAAAGATATCACAAGTTATGCCTCTCTCGATTACATGAACTAGTGAATATAGATGCAACAATTAAATCATCCAAAAATACTTCAATACATAAAACTAGAGTTATAATCCATAAACAATCATCAATACACCAAATCCATCAAACCCTAAAGAGAACTACTCCATAGTTATGGAGAAATTCATCACAAATAAAATTAAAGTATAGAAAAATATAAATTCAATCCAAAATGGGATCTTGAGTGAGGAAGGAATGATGAAATCCTTGTACCTTTGCTCCTCCAACTCCTCCTTAGCCTCCTTAGGTCGAATATGTGTCAAAAGTCCTGAAAATAATGTTTTTCCATGTATTTATACCAAGTAGGGTCGGGCCCAGATGAAATCACCTTCTCCTAGCTGAAATAGAAAAATTTCAAAAGAGTTGAATTCTCACAGACAACAGAGAAATGTACAAGTGCGGCACCCCACACGCCGCGGTAGTGGGGATTTCTCAGAGTAGGGAATTTTCCTTGCTATTGTATATCCAAGTGTGGTTCTCGACCTACGAACGCGATCCTGGCTTAATTCTTTCTGCTTTTACTCAAACTTCAAATTCCAAATTGCTCAAATTAGCTCCATAACATCTACATCACTCGGAATCACTCCTACATGGCATAAAACACACAATAAGTACAAAACACTAGCGATTAAAGCTCAAACATAATAAAAGTGCAGTAAATTAGAGTGCAATAAGCGACTCAAACACGAGAGTATAGCCTACCATTAGCTCCCTAACTCAAAATATGATAAAAATGCACAAACCCTCGAGTTATATTGTTCTGCCCAGACCTTCCACATCTGCGATCAATGAGCAGCTTTTGCGGCGTCGCTTCTCTGACAAGACATCCACTTCTCCGAAAATACATTAAGCACAGACCCCTCGCACCTGCGGAAACATATTCCGCTTTTGTGACATCGCATGTGCAAGTCTCGTTCTGCTCTTGTGCACATACGCATAAGCCATCGCTTCTGCGAGGCCGCAGATGTGCTCAAGCTCCGCATCTGTGATGACTCCAAACTCAGAACCTTTTCGCAAGTGCGATCACATTTCCGCTTCTGCGATCACCGCACCTGCGCAACACCAACTGCAGGTGCGCAACTCCAGAACCAACACTTCTTCAGCAATGCAACATGAGATAAAACTGATCTAAACCACGTCTGAAACTCACCCGAGCCACTCGAGACCCCGATCGAATATACCAAAAAGTCCCAAACATAACACGGACCTACTTGAGGCCTCAAATCACACATAACAACACCGAAAAAATGAATCGCACCTCAAATCAAAATTAATGAACTTTTGAACATTCAACTTCCAAAACTCGTGCAGAACCATATCAAATCAATAAGGAATTATTTTGCACACAAGTCCCAAATTTCATAAAGAAGCTATTCTAATTTTCAGAACCACAATCTGCATCCGATATCATCAAAGTCAACTCTTGGTCAAACTTATGAACATTCCAAACATTCAAATTGCCAATTTTCTCCAAATAGTGCCAAACCTTCTATGAAAATCCAAATGCAAATCTGGCCATACGCCCAAGTCTAAAAATCACACCCGGACCTAACGGAACCATCAAAACTCTTATCCGAGGTCAAATACTCAAAATTCAAACTTGATCAACCCTTCCAACTTAAAGCTTCCTAGTTGAGAATCTTTCTCCCAAATCAATTACGATTAACCTGAAAATCAAAACCAACGATTCACACAAGTCATAATACATCATATGAAGATACTCAAGACTTCAAATGATTGAATGGAATGAGAATTCTCAAAACGACCAATCGGGTCGTTACAAAATCATTGCATAAACTCACAACAACGTAATACATCTCCCATATGCCCATAGCAACAAATCTGACTATAATAGTTTCCCATAATCAAATCCAGCATTGGTAAATAACCTCATATCAGCTAGAACCATGTTCTAAAGCTTCACAACACTACCAATGATGCAAGAAACATGAAGTTTGCATAACCACTCACCCAACCAACAAGTCCTGCCCAATTCCACCAGGCACATACCTCGCAATCGAAACCCAACAAGCACAATTTGAATATAACTGAATATGGAAAGAGAAACACATGAGAGAACTACGGGACAGGTCAAAAAAGTACAACTCCCCGTCGGTATCATACTACGAATTCATTCCACAAGGAAGAGACAAAACATGTGAACTAATCACAAGAATCACATCCTAATATAACTCCACCACGGCACATACCCTGGTTCAAACATATGAAACCACATAAAGGCGTGAGGATCCCATCCTCAACTCTGAATCACAAGAAGAATACATATCACACCAACTGAACCGTTCCACTAACTCAATTCTGTGAAAGAAAATCACAATACGTATCAGATTTCCCATACCGGTAGAGCACCCAAATCACAAGTCGTAGCCAAACCATCTAGAAAGCACATCAGAACCTACTGTAATATGTAACATAAAGTTTATTCTAGTCTGATAACTCTCAACAGTGAACAAACCAAAGCATTAAATACGGGCTACCATAATAGAATTCCCCAATAATTCGAACACATGAACAAGTTCAAGATTCATGAAACATAACCACATCCAAAGCAAGGTAGGATGAATTTTACCAATAAATGGGACCGGATCAAAGTAACACAAATGAATCTCTATAATCATTTGAAACCATGGAATGACATTATTTGGTGCATCAGCCTCCGCCCAGCCAGGAAGAGCATAACAATGTGCCAGGCCTCCCCTTCTAGGACAAGCTCTACCCGCCTGACCTTCAACCTTAGCTGGCGGTGCAGGTATAGCAGCAACTGGAGCAGAACTCATAGATTGAATACCCCGTTGTGACACATATGTTAGGAGTCTAGGACAATATCTCACCATGTGGCTTGTATCTCCACACTCAAAATAACCTCTTCGCTTATGTGGTTGTGGAAGTTGTCCGATATGGGTACTCTAGGACCCATGGATATCTGAAACACCATGTTAAGCCTGAAGTGCAAACTGAACTAGTTGACCCACAAAACCTCTACCATGGCGTACATGCCTCTAAAATAGGGATTAGTAGATCCTCCCGGTCCACAAGGACTATTAGCCTCCCTATCCTATCTCTCATGGCCCGGCATACCCTCTAATATATGAGCAATCTCTACCACCTACTAAAATGGAACATCCATCTCCAACTTCCAGGCCATGCTGAATCGGATACCATAAGTGAGCCCCTCAATTGAACCTACAGACTCGCTTTCTAACTATAGAAACCAAAGCAGGTGCGTGATAGGACAACTCATTGAATCTGATGGCGTACTCTAATACCGTCATAGTGCAATGGCATAGTAGCTCGAACTCTGTGTGCCACGCATCTCGAAGGGTCTTATGAACAAACTCCCTCAAAAGCATCTCTAAAACCTGAGTCCAACTGATTGGCACTTCTCCGCTAGCCTACCCTCCTTATAAGTCTATCACCACAAATATGCTACCTCAGTCAACTAAAACGTACTAAATACAACTCCGCTCGTCTCTACAATACCCATGGTGTGGAGAATACGGTGGCACTTCTTAAGAAAACCCTACACATCCTCGGTACCTAGGACACTATAAGTAGGAGGATGATACTTCTTGAACCTCTCGAGCCTCTTCTGCTCCTCTTCTGATGCCCTTGTCCTGACCTCAGGCTGAACCGGAATAAAAGGTTGTGTTGGCACAAGATCCAAAACCTCAACAATGTGGACTCGCAGCTCTAGAGTACGTTGGCAGGGGTCTGAGCTCCTCCCCCGGACTATGAAGTAGCTGGGGTAGTTGAAATCAATCTCGCCTGAGCCAATGTACCAAACATGCTCAGGAACTGCACTAGAGTCTCCTGAAGTCCAGGGGTAGTAACAGGCGCGTCCGGTGCCTGTCCCCCAACCGGAGCTACTAGTGGCTCCTCAGCTACAGCTCTGGAAGGTTCTCTATCTGTAGCACATGCGCCTCCTCGTCCTTTGCCTCTCCCTCTGTCCTGGCCTCTAGCAACACCGGCTCTGGGGGCAACTTCATAAATAACTACAGCTCGTGTTCTCACCATCTGTGAGAAAATAGAATAACAAAGTCTCAAACTCTGAAATCAATAAACTTGCACGATAAGAACGAAATAACTTAAGTTTCTAAATAGTTTTGTAGTCTCTCAAAGATAAGTACAGACATCTCCGTACCGATCCATAGGACTCTACTAAACTTGCTTATGACTCATAGTAGTACCTATGAATATAGGGCTCTGATACCAACTTGTCACGACCCAAAATCCATCCTTAGGAGTCGTGATGGAACCTAGTCCCTCGGACTAGGTAAGCCTAACACTTACTAAATTAAAAAACAAATTTTAACCAACCAACTATGAAACATGAACCAGAAATTTATGTACAAAGCTAACGATCTAAAGTAGATATATAACATCCCAAAACTAGTATTACAAGTCATAAGCCCTACTGAGTTCACTAGAAAAATCTCTAAGTACAACCGTTCCAGAATTGAAAATAAATAATACATGGTAAAACTTCAGAAGGTGACTCTGAGGCCTGCGAATGCGACAACAGGTATACCTTGAATTCTCCACAGCAATACCCGATCAACTATCTAATGACCAACACGCTCCGAGGTACTTGGATCTGTGCAAAAATGTACCGCAAGCGTAGTATGAGTACATCATAGCGATACCTAGTAAGTATCAAGACTAACCTTGGCGGAGTAGGGACGAGGAACAGTCAAGACACCTACTAGACATAATAACCTATACAAGTATGAATATGAAACTAACAGGAAACAATATCAATATAAAGCTAAATTTGGTAAGAATAATATTACAATACTTGCAATAACACTAGAAGCAACAATTAGCAACAAGGAGCAAATATGTAATAACGACGTAAAGTAAGCATAATATAGTTAAAGTCAGTGAAACGAACTAAGGAAAAAAATAGTAACAACTGCTTTCACACAAGGTTTATACAAGGATTACCCCGAGGTACCACACCTCATTATCACAAATCACGAGTCCCAACTCACGAACCCTAATCACTTGGCATCTTGTGCCCACATTACCAATTATATCCGCGCAGACAACTCACGTTCCAATACCATTAATACCTCATGTCTGCACGGACAACTTACTTGCTAACACTAACAATATATTATTCACCACGGACAACTCACGTGCCAATAGCAGCAATATCTCATATCCGCACGGATGACTCATGTGCCAATAACACAACTCACGCACATAAGGTAGGTATACAAGAATACATATAAATGATCAATAAACATCGAGGTTCATTTTCTTGGACTGATATAAGTTAAACATTAGGTGTATGATTGTGAAAGTGTAATATCACAACTCGAGTCAACAAGTAAGATCAGAGACACAGAATGGCACATTGGAGACAACACAAAAAAACTTGTAATATGCATGACACACACGAGAAGGTCATACTAACACAAAATTATCATCAACAACATTGTCCCCAGGCCATCACAAATCATCCCCGACATGGCCTCCTTGTCTCGCCGCGTACGCAATAATAAAGTAATTGCCCGCCTTTTCTCGCCAAACGCGCATAACAATTATCCCACCTTATCTCGCCACATTCGCAAACCCAACATATATAGCCCACCATTTAATGTCGTGCAAATATCAATAATAACAATATCACGGACAACTCACATGCAAAAACCTGGACAATCCTCTCAACAATACCATATATGCCAAAAACATAACAACATAACATAACAACCCGCACCACATGTGCCCATATACCTAAATATTTCCACAACAACAATTCCAATACTATAACCACACATAGCCCACGACTCAACAACACCGAGTACAACAAGAACAATAGTAACACAAAGTACGACAAGTAAATCAACACAAGAATGACAACAATGTAATGAAACGGAAGAATAAGCTCAACGATGAAATACATACAAGTAATAATGACTTCAAGTAACAATAGTTCAACAATAAGAGAAATAAAATGTAACATCACCTTCAAATAAAAATAACCAATTACGGAAGAGATAATATGTGACAATAACTTCAATTAAGGATAATAAACTACGGAAGAGATAACATATAACAATAACTTCAATTAAGGATAATCAACTACGGAAGAGATAACATGCAACAATAAAAAGGCAACAATTACAATTAAAGTGTGCATGAGTATATTTGGCAACAAAAGATAAGACATGAACCAACAACTTCAAATAAGGCATATAAGAGTGAATTTAACAATGGAGGACATACCATGATAGATCAACTTCAATTTAGTGTGCGTAAGGACCCTAAGAATCTAAACTGGTCAAATTTTCACATATAAAGTTGTGTACACACTCGTCACCTTGGGTACACATCTTTCACGTAGTTCAAATAGTACAAATAAACTAATCCCTACGGGGTAGTATAAGTAAGATACTTACCTCAAAAAGCCCTCAATCAATAGTGTAAAACAGCTTTTCCTTTACAATTCACCTTCGCTCGGCTGAAATCTAACCAAATCGACTTAATAATATCAAATAATGCAAGAGAAATCAATTCCAATAAATAAAGCTATGATCTTTGCAAAATTCATCAAAACTCAACCCCAGGCCCGCCCAGTCAAAACCGGGGTCCAAGGGTAGATTTTGACCACCCATAACACCACGAGTCTATATAAGTATTTTATTTCAAAATCTGAGTCCAAATCGACTCTCAAAACTCAAATTTTTATTTATCAAAACAAAGACAAAGTTTCTCAAAATGTTTACTTTGATTCTAAAAATTTTGATGTTAAATCTCACATTTAATCATGTAAAATAGTTACAAATCGATCAAAATCACTTACCGAATGATCGTAGATGAAAATCTTCAAGTCTAAGGTTCCCAAAAATGAAAATGAGACCAAAATCCCATCCTTCAGCTAATATGTCCAGTCGCATGTGTTGCAAATGTGACCTTATGTTCGCAAATGCGAACCCCGCAAATGCGAGGAAATGATCGCAAAAGCGAAAACTCTCACACCCATGTTTTTATCACAAATGAGACGCTTTGTTCGCAATTGCGAATAGTGGACATATCGCAAAAGCGACCACTGTGTCGCAAAAGCGATCCCCACCCAGCCCAGGCCATTATCGCAAATGCGATAGGAAGTTCGCAAATGTGAACTCTTTAGACCACAGAGTACTTTGCAAAAGCGAAGAAGAACCCGCAAATGCGAGAGTCACAAATGTGATATATTTCTTGCAAATGCTATATAAAAAACACCAGCAAAATCTAAACCTTCTATGAACTCTCAGAAACGCGTCTGAAACTCACCGGAGCCCTCGGAGATCAAAACAAAACATCAAAACAAGTCTAAAAACATAACATGAACCTGCTCGCACGATCAGACCATCAAATAACATCTAAAACCATGAATCGGACCTCCAAAACACATGAAATCAACATGAAACTCAAGAACTTTTAAAAATACAACCGTACGTCCGATTCCTACAAATAAACTCGCAATGATGCCAAACTTTGCGGATAAGTTCCAAATGAAAAAACGGACCTATTCCAAGTCCCAAAATAGAACTCCAAACACGATAGCTATGAAGTCAACCAACGGTCAAACTTCTAAACCTCAAGTTGCCAATATTTGGCAAAACAACACAAATCAACCTACGGACCTCCGACTTCGATTTCGGGCATACGCCCAAGTACAAAATCACTATACGAAGCAATATGAGCCACCAAAACACCTTTCCGGGGTCAATTTTACAAAAGTCAAACCTCAGTCAACATTTTTAACTTAAGCTTCTACAGTTAGAATCGCCCATCCAAATACATCCCGAAACATCCGAAATCAAATTTGACCATGGACGCAAATCATATTACACAATATGAAGCCATTCAAGATCTCGAACTACTGAACGGGGCCTTAAAGCTCAAAATGACCGATCGGGTCGTTACACAAAGATTTATAATACAACAAAAATATCATCCCAAAATGTTTTATATATTGGGAGATATTCTACTTTAAGTTCAAGACAAAATTAGAAAAACCATGCTTAAGCAACTCAATTCTTCCAAAACACCTCGAAACGCACCTGAGCCCTTCGCGACTCCATTCAATTATTGCAACAAGTCCAAATAACCTATGCGGACTTGTCTAAAGGCTTAAAACACCCATGGGAACATCACAACAAAGTATTGGTGCTTAAATAGAATAGAATTTCTTGTAAGGTTATAAATCTTTATTCTTTCATAAGAGTGTCTGAATTAGACTTAGACATTTCGGATGTAATTGCCCCGTAAAACTTTACTAGAACCCAGGGATTCGTGGTACCGATGTAGGATAATGTGTTTGAGGATTGTAGAAATTCTTGCTCGTTGCGGTACGGACTTTTGAGTTGCACAGTACGTCAGGGAAATAAAGAAAAAGTTTTGCAGAACATGGTGTTTCTGCGGTCCACTATGCAATTGTAGAACCTCTTCGTGCACCGCAGATCAGCCGTAGAGTGCAACAGAACTTGAGCCAATTTTTGAGGATCATTTTCGATGAAGTATGAGGCCGCATAATCATTTTGCGAGCCGCACATTCTGTCGTAGAACCAACATGAAGTATTCCGGAGGAAGATTTTGTGACGCGTTATGCGACCGCATAACCGTTCTGCGGGTCGCATAACGGCTGCAGACCTATCTAGACTTGCCCAGTTTTTGGGACCATTTTTGCGGTCCTTTTACGAGCTGCATAATCGTTTTGTGATACGGTCTACGACCATAGACCCGACGTTGTAAGTTTAAGTTTGTGAAAATTTCACCTGATCCTATTTTTATAAAAATGACCTTGGGTTATTTTGGCTGGTCTAAACTGCCATTTTAGAGAGAGGGGAGTGTTCTAGAGAGAGAGGAGGAATCCCAAAGTGTTTTGTTCATGAATCCTTGCCCAAGCTTTAAAATTCAACAAGGAAAACTCACAAGGTCTTCATCCAAGAGGTAAGGTTCTAGCCCTAGCTTTCCATTTCAAATTTGGGGTAGAAGATGGGTAATGGGGAGTGTGATTCTTGGGTATGAGAGTGTTATTTATGCATGCATATACTATCAAGGTTTGTGGGAAGGTTGTTGAGCTTAAATGGGTAAATATTGGGTTATAGGATGAAGGAATCCACCATAGGAGAACCTTGAAATCATAATGCACACCTAGTTCTTGATAAAATACTTAAGTGAGCTGAACCTATGAATATCTCCCTATTTATGGTTCAATTCTATCATGTCTCTAAATAGATCAAAGTTGCTAGAATTTCCGGAATATTGTAGTAATTTAAGGAAAGCTCAAAGCGAGGTATGTTGGCTAAACTTCTCTTGTAGAATAGAATCTATAATGTCCTTATATGTTGTAATTATGATTGGCTCAATATCTTATGTCTCATGTTCCGAGTTATTCCTTATAAATTTGACTATTCCGAATAAACTTTGTGTCAAACGATATACGTTCCAAATGTGTTCCGAATGCTCTTATCATATTATGTTATCCTTCGGAAATGTGTTCAAAGTATGAGTTGTGTATCGAAATATTATGAATTCAATCATGTTTCAACTGCAAGTTATTATGCCAAATTGTGGCAGAAAACTCAATGCGCCTAAGACTCTCATTTGCTCATATGTGTACTAAAAATCGTGATTAAAGATGCCTTGTTGTTGATAACCCATGATGATGTTTGAAAATAAAAGGGGTGGGCATGAAATATGAAATACGATCGACGTTCCAAGAATGATATTATATTTGTGGCCACTAGTGCCAATGAAATGAAAAGATGTGTAAAAAGCTATGAATTGAGCTGAAAATCTTTTTTATATAATAAACATTATGGGAGTATCGTTAGTCACCGAGGAAGGGTAGGTTGAAATAACTTAACCCCAAAACTACATGTGCGGGTGTAGGAATGATTGACGGGTGAATCCCCGTACTGATGTGTTGAGAACATTCCCCTTAAATGGGATGATATTGATGTGTTGAGATTATTCCCCTTAATTGGGATGAGATCATTGTTAGCGAAGGGTAATGTTGATTCACACGACATTATGGTGAGATGGCCTAGACGATCGGGTCTAGATCGGACGCATGCCGTGCACATGGTGGTGATTGTGATTGTGATTGGATGTCTTTGGATGAGATGATCTAGCCGCGCACGTGGATTGTGTTTGGATTTAAACATGAAATTTTGAAGAAATTGCGAAATCTTGAAGAAAAGAGTAGAATTTGGTATTTTTGGATTTTGACCATGAAATTGGACATGAAATTGAGAATAAATTATATATTTGAGTTTGTGGTATTATGGGTAATGTTTATCTTTGAATATTTTCGGAATCCGAGCATGTGGGCCCGAGGGTTGACTTTTCGAGTGAAGTTGAGGATTGTTATAAATTGTAAGCATTGGAGTATATTTTGATAGATTTATGCATTGTTTGAGTAGTTTCGGATTGATAGACAACAAGTGTTAGAAAGGCGTTGAAGCCGGTTATGGAACTTCGAAGCGAGGTAAGTCTTATGTATAACCTTGTGAGGGAAAATCTATCCCTTATGTGATGTATTTGATATGTGCTACTTGTTGAGGGGGCTACGTACGCATGAGGTGACGAGAGTCCATACGTAGCTAGATTCATGTTTATGTCCGGGTAGACCTAGGACTTTACTATGCAATAAATTTTATTACTTGAATTTAATTGTTAGCTTAATTATATGAAGACTATAAGTAAAAGCTAATAAAGATCATGATAGATCGAATCTCAATTCCGTGAGCTATTTGGAAGGATATTCGATTGATAGTAAATATCATGTTTACATTACGTCTCTGACCCTGTATAGTAAATACGTGATTCGTAAGTTGATAAGTTTCATCTCTTCTTGGGGATCGGGCCGAACGCCTAGGAAATATATGTATATATGAGATGCATCCATGAATCGGGATGTACGACCTTGGCACTGTATGTACACGACTCTATGGATCGGGCCGAACGACGTCGGCATAATTCGTGCTTAAAATTGCTAGGAGTCCGAATACTCACGAGATTACCCTCTTGATTGCACTTAGAAATTACGTGATATTCTCTGTATGACCTGAGATCGGATATTTAATTTATAGTTCTTATTTGTCGAGATAGCATGTGGCACTTGGGGATTTTTAAACTGATGATATTCTATTAACGGATTTCGTAAATTATTGTTTCTTATTCTATTGATGATGTTGTATTTCATGTCTACATATAATTCTTGTATTTTATTTATTGGACCATTAGTTAGTGTTGATGTTGACCCCTCGTCACTGCTTCTCTGGGGTTAGGCCAGATACTTATTGGGTATGCATTGATTTACGTACTCACGCTACATTTCTGCACTGAACGTGTAGGATCTGACAGGTTCACTTGGTGGTCATCCTGGCGCGTAGGCGCAAGTACTGAGGGGACTATATGATGAGCTGCTTTCTATGCTACGCACCACAACCCTCAGAGTCCCCATCTTATTTATTTATTTATTTATTTATTTTATCCTGTCTATTTAATAATCCAGACAGATGTTGTATTACTATTACACTCCTTAACAGAAGCTAATGCACTTGTGACACCGGGTTTTGGGATTTTCTAAAATTTGTTTATGGTTTGCGTTACATTGACACACTTTTATTTTATATTTTATCCAAAATATATGTATTTACGATTTTTAATGCATTAATTTCTCTATCAAATATGATTCGTGATTTCAAAAAAATTATAAAATAAATAATTAAGTTGGTAGTTCACTGTTGGCTTGTCTAACGGTGACTTTGGGCGCTATCATGACTTATAGTGGATTTTGGGTCGTGACAAACTATATCACACTGTTTCAGTAAGTACATTAAAATTTTAGCTAATCAAGTTAAATATTCATTTCTATTCAAACTAATTTTTTATTTTTTATCCATGTTAATGCATGTAAAAAATATGTTTATGTTGTAAAAGTCTTGGAAAGGATCGAATTTCAATAATCACATTAAGACATTTTCCTTATCAGGTTAACTTTGAGATTTATAATTTGGTTGATGACGCTGGAGAATTTGATTTGGCTGTTACAAATTTTGGGATGTAGCTAATGTTCCTTCAGAATTTATTTACACTTACCAATCGCAGCATAGTAAACTTTATCAAGTGTATTAAAATAGTTACCTATTTAAATTTGAAAATTCAGATCTCATTGATATTCCTGTCAAGCAAATCATATTGTAAGTATCAAATTAATTTCATTTTTCTGCTATAAATTCATCATGAAAAAATTTACTTTCAGTGATGACATTTGGTTAGAAATCCAATTATTCTTCGTAGAGATGTTTTCTATGCATATAAATAAATGTGACATCTCATTTTCTTATATGTGCCGTTTCTTGAAAACAGTTGATCAATAATCTTTATCTTTTTCTATCAATGGGATAAGAAGACTAAATAAAGCTGGAAAAATTCCAATGATAAAAAAAGAAAATGAAGGCGGCCAATGCAATATTTTCAACGTATCGTTCAGGTTTATACAAAAAGGCGAAGAACTTGTTGTGCTATGTGATGTTAAAATAGGAATAATTTTCTTTCCAAAAGGCTTTTACATTTTTAGTACAACAGTAAGAAAACACATAGAATACAACATTATTAATATCAACATACCGCGCAGCCCAGCAAGTTCGTTTGCTTTTTTGAATATACCTGAACAATGCTTTGAAAATGTTACATATCGATCATCTTCGTTTTTTTTTTT
>AWOL01S0211408.1:0-24311 GCA_000715115.1 Nicotiana otophora
AGTAGTCAAAATCGGTGATCCAGTCATCAGCATCAAATGGCTCTGTGCCCCTGAAGCTAACTAATATCAAGTTTGCATCTTTTGGCTTATCGCATAATAGAAAAACCTGGGTGGACATCTCTTTCTCGAAATCTGTTTCAGAAAGTACAGAGGAACAAAAGCAAATAGTCCAGCCAATCAGAAAATGCCATAACTATCGACAACAAAGACGAAGCAAAGGAGTCAAAATTTGCTTTGATATATGCAGAAAATAAATCACTAAAAGTGATGCACAAATAAAAGGGAAGGAAGGCGAGTTTGCAATGGAATTTTATTTTCCCTTTGAAAGCTGGCAACTTGCCAGTCGTAATCGATTAAGTACCCCCTGGAAGAGGATGTGTAAGTTTATATGACTGAAAGGCAAGCTAAAGGTAGAATTCTCACCATTCCAGCAATTGTAGAAATCCACAAAATGCATCTGTTATGGAAAGCGGTGAAAGTATTAAGCTTATTGCAGCCCATCAGTTAGAGTAAAAGAACAATCAAAATGAAAAGAAAAGGAAAAAACGAATTATAACATAACCTTCCAGTGAAGATTTACAACATTCCGGACGACCTTTTCATTCTCGTAAGCCAACTTTGAAGCCATCATACAGAGGTCCATAAGGTCTCGGTGTCCTATTCCAATTTTCTGCCAGAAATCAGGTTCTCCAATTTCCTTGGTCAATGTCTCGCTCTTGTATAGGTTTATTCGCCCATCTAGATGCCCAATAGCACTTATAAATGTTTCAGAGCCTCTATGTGGCATCACTACCTTACCTGTTTCCACGAAACATTTCATTCATGAATCGATAAATATAGAAAATACAAAACTCAGGTCTTAATGGCAATGGACACAATTCGTCTTCCCAGTACTGGAAACACCAAACAATGTTTTGAGTCAGCACTCAGTAGGCATATAATCATATTCAGTAATGCAAATGTAGAAACACAAGCATTTGATGCGAAATAAACATTTCTATGATACTCACCATGCTCATATACAGACAATTCATAATCATTTTCCACGCAAATGACAGAAATTTTTAGAGCAGCAATTTTTAGCTAAATCCTTGCCGTACCAAATTACTCAAACTTTATGTTAGTTCAAAATAGATGTTCACTTTCTTGAAAGGAGAACTCTGATCTAGATTAACAAACTCAGAAAAGTCATGAGACTCACGTTTTTCACTTTTTAGAACTGCTCTCACGTATTCTGTTGGAAAAAATTTAACTTAAATATAAGTCTGTCCTCAGTTTTGCCTCACTTTCAATCATCATTTAGTAGCTGAAGTGTCAAGTGATGGTAGCTAGAGGGTAGTGCATAGCAGGGGGAAATATGGAAGCATTGAAATAACGGCAGATTGTTACAGGAAATATACTTTTGTTCCTTAATTTCGAAAGTGAATATTCAAATCAATCATGAGCATCTTCCAAATGGCAAGAATATCACTTTTATAAGAATGCCTTTCCAAAATGCGGAACAAAAGAGCTACTTTTAAATCATCCACAGCAAAATCAGCACCTTATGGAACATGTGACTGATATATAACTTATGAATCAACATCCTTAATTCCCAACTAACTCATACAACCAAAACGGTTCCGAGTATAATAATACAAAATATACATGCATACATGAATGTGCACATATATATATACATATAAAAGCTTTAAAAAAAGTAAGAAACTGTTAGTATTACCATGCAAGATATTGTAGAGAAGACCAAGAAAATTGCCATTGAGAGAGAAAAGGTTGAGGAAGAACTCCACGAGATAGCCAGTCCACTCCATTGGTTTACCGAAAATGGCGATTAATTTCCTCACTATAATGGACACAAATATAACCCATCTATGATCAGGCACCTCGCCACCTCTGTCGTCGCCGCCGCCACTATCGTCGGAACGCAGTAAATGTTCCTCAAGGAGTCCACCGCCGGCGGAATATTGAAGAAACTTATCACCGCTTTCTTTGTTGCCCCATACGCCGAAGCGTACGAGGTCCCAAATTCCTCCATTTTCGTGGCTCACAATTAAGAAGCGTGAATTCCCAGTCCCAGTAACTGGACCAGGAATACTGACTTTGTCATCAATTTTAGTACTGGCCATTTCTATAATAATAACCTTAGTCCCACTCACCTCCCTTTTAGTACTGTTTGGAACTACTTATTGGAATTTTGTACTACCTTAAAGATTAATTAATGAATGGCTTGGAGATATGTAAAGCCAGTATTGAATTAATTAGTGCTTGGTTAGGATAAGTTTGAATTTATAACAAGTTTCTGAGAACAAAGAAAAAGTCAGGTGTCACGTGTACCAAAGCATGGGAACGAATGTTGATACATATGGCTAAGTCAGGAATGGAGTACCAGATTGTGGTTTGAGGTCCCTATCGTCATTCTCAACCGTCACACTTGTCAAAATTCCTATCTAAATTTGTTTGTCCGTCCTAGATTGTGGGCCATAAATGGGCTGGGCTAACATTTCGTAGCAACCCACATTTGCAACTTTTGACCCACACCGGGGGGTAACGTGACGCCATGTCCCATTCTAATTTCTAGAATTACCAACTATAGATTTAATATTTAATATTAAATATTAAACTTAGAAGTAGCGGTCTCTGTCAGAGCTCGACGCACCGAACTTGTCTAGTACGATTTACATTTTGTTATGTAGTTTGCAAGTTATTGCATAGTGAGCAAATTTCGTATCCGAAGGGTAGCGGTTACGGGTTTCCTTGGAAATTTTTCGGGGTAATTTTTTTAACCCGTCCAGGTGTAAATGGGTGGTTCAAGGTATCAAATTAAAAAATGAGGATCACATACATAACCATTAAGTAAAATATTAAGCATGATTAGTATTATGAAGTTGAAAAAAACAAAGTGCAAGCTGAAAGTGAAATGATGGGTGGCTTCTCTTAGTTAGTCGTCAGGAGTAAATTGAAACGTATGGGTTTAAGTGATTTCATCAGCTAGCATGGCAAAGGATTAAGGCTATGAAAACTGGAAAAAAGTGTCAAAAACGTAAAACAGAGCCGCAAAGTTTGTTTAAAACATCCCAATATTGGCCTGCTTCATGATTGCGAGTTCCCAAAGGCAAAGAAAAGCACTTTTTCCTTTTCATAAAGATTCCACTAATCCATTCCCAAATATCATTCCAAGAAAAAAAAGGGATCCATTTGGAGTCCACTGGATATCAACTGGAGATTAGGCCCAGCCCAACTTTAGTTGGGGCAAAAACGAGTGCTATAGTTGGACTTGAGAGTTCTGCGCTGTCTATAATGTATTCTTTTCTAATTTGCATTCCTATGTACCGCACAACGCACATGATTATAAGTTTTTAGCAAGAAGAGAACATCTAATTCTTTGGTTTCATTTAAATAACAATATGTTTCATTAAAATATAGTATTACCCTTTATGCACCGGCGACAATGGATCATACAAAGAAGAAGAAATAAAACTAGTAGACCTGATAAGCTTTGGCTCAAGGTTGTCTAGATTGCGGATCAGATATTTTTACACCAAACTGGGATTCAATTGACCAACTCTAAATTTGTTAAACGATTATAAAAGTGGCTTTATTTTTCTAATACCTTTGGTGATAATTTATTATTGTTTTAAATAGATGGCATCTGTTCTTGCTTTGTCATAAATACGAGATCCTAATTTTATCGACATCTAACAAAATTAATGAAGGTGAACGTCAATGCTTATAAGAGAAGCAATTGAATTAAGATGCTAGTAATTGCATTCTACAGTTAAGCACTGCTATTGAAATGGATAGTCTAAAGTTGAGACTTTAAAGAAGTTGGAGAAATACGTGGGCAGCATAAAATTGTTGAGTCAAATCAAAAGGACAATCTCCACTGACAATCAAAACCATTGGTCCTCTTCAAACTCCTGCCACACGCACTACTATAGTAATAACAAAATTTCAACTGTCCATGTTTCAAAGTTCCACATAAAATTAACTGGGGTAAATGGTACGATTGAATATAAACGAGTAAAAAAAGATTAAGCAAAGAACGGATAATTATTTGATCCGTTCATATTTAATACAGGACAAAAACAAGTTGAGCAACGTATAATATGAATACCATATACTAATATATCAAGAAAACACTTGACAATGGATTATATGAATTGGTATTACATTACTACATTTGACAAGGTGGGTTACTCTGATGGTAAGCACCCTCCACTTCCAATCAAGAGGTTGTGAGTTCGAGTCACCCCAAGAGCAAGGTGGGAAGTTCTTGGAGGGAAGGATGCCGAGAGTCTATTGGAAACAGCCTCTCTACCCCATGGTAGGGGTAAGGTCTGCGTACACACTATCCTCCCCAGACCCCACTAGTAGAATTATACTGAGTTGCTGTTGTTGTTGTTACTACATTTGCTTGGAATAGTGACAATGCTGTCCCTTTTCTCTGATTGTCACTGCAAATAGAGCCTAGAAGTATATGGTGGGTGGTCTCTACTTTTTCATAATCAAAGACAGCCTCTTAATTTGTGGCCTTCCATTAAGTACCTGCATTGTACGTCTGTCTTGCCTTCTCTACTTTGTTATATATCGGCACATATAAATTATCTACCAACCTTAATTTGTTTTTAGGGTGTAAAATAATAATATTTGGATTTGCTTGAAGACATGCCACCATTTCCTGCGCTTGCTATTATATTTGTCAATGCGCGTTTCGGTGATGCTTTTTCAATGGGGCCATACATTGTCCAAATTAACGCAATTGACCATCTCTGTCAATATCTAATAATTCCATATTTCTCAGGATTTCTTATTAATTTCAACAAACAACTATTATTATTATTATGTCCCAATCACTATGTCATTCCATTTTGGCCTCATATATATAATTTGACAAAAAGCAAGAAAGTTTTTTTCGTGATACAATTTATTTATAGTTTCTACAATAACAATAATCTCAATATAATGATCTTACAAGTGAGATATGGGGAGAATTTTATGTATGCAGATATTATCTTTACTTTGTGAAAGTAAACAAACTGTTTTCGAGAGGTTCTCGGCTCAGAACAAAACTTAAAGACCAAAGAGTTAATCAAAAGTAAATTTACTAAGATGACTAAAATTTATGAAGATATTAAATGCTAAAGACCACATTAAGATATTGGCTTATACTTAAATAAAAAATGACATGTAAAATAAGATAAAGAAACACTATTTTCCTCCAAATCTCAATGTTACGACATTTGATTTGATTGGTAATATGATTAAGTAAAGACAGTGTATCAATCGATGTGCTTAAGTAAATTTGTTAATTTGTCTCTTGTTATTTAACTGATGGCAGAGGAAATATCATACCACACAACAAATAATTGTGGAAACGTGGTTTTAAGCTAATGGCAGGCCTAAAAATTTAATTTGGTAAAGCTCATGCTCCAACAAGAGGATACCGTGTGGCACACGTGTTTTATGTATATATTTAAACCTTTTTACTCTTCCTAATCATTCATTAATTAAGATGGTAACTTCCAATTTAACCATTTATTACGTCGGCATGCAATTCTTCAAAGTTTAATTAGTATTTTCGTACATATTATTTTGTTTTTAAAAATTTCACACACCCTTTTAGAAAGAAATTTAACACCCCTACCATTTTGTTTTACCTGTCATGCTAGGAAAATTCGTTCTTCTGGAGTACTTGTGGTTTTATATACACGAGAGAAAATATTCAATTTTTCTAATTTACTGTTAATCTAATAAATGTGGAGAGAGGGAATATTAATGTATGAAAGCGGAAAGTAATAATAAATTAAGATCAAAAAATAAATAAGGAAAATTTTGTTAATTTTTTTAACTAATATTTTCTTAAAGGTGTGTAAAAAGCAAAAGAGTGACAAGTAATTGAAAGAGAACGGAGAGAGCAACCTCAATCATAAAAGTATGCATTTAAGTCTAGCATATGCGTCACCTCCAAACAATTCACATAACACATATAATCAGGGTTCGTACACTCAGTTTCAAGATTAGAGATCTTATTTACCTCAAACCGTGAAATTCTTTACTCTACTATTCCTTTGCCTCGCAAATCGGCCTCTGAATGTCTCGAATCTAGTCACAAATAATTCGTTTCAGTCAATACAAATTATAGGAATTAATTGGATATGAAAATACAAATTTTTCAATAAAAATTCGAAATTACACCCAAAAGTCGTTTGTGGGGCCCACGTCTCAGAATCTGGTGAAACTTACAAAATTCGACAATCCATTCAATTACGAGTCCAATCATACTAGTTTCACTCAAATCCGACTTTGAATCGATATTCAAATCCCAAAAATTCATTTTATGAAATTTCTACAAATTTTCATCTCAAACTACTAATTGAATGATGAAAACAATGATATATTCATGTACATTAACCAAATCTAAGTTAGAAAAATCACTTACCCCGATGAATTTCTTGAAAAACTCACGAAAAATCGTCACAAACCGAGCTCCCAACGTCCAAATGTGAAATAATACCTTAACCCTCGGTTATATAGTACCACGTTTGATCTCCCAATGTGCGGTCCGCACATTTTCAAGTGATGTCCGCACATTTCCAATCTCTACGTCCGCACTTCACAATGACTTCTCTACTAGGCTTCAGTAAAATAACCATAACTTTCTGTACAAATGTCCAAATGATTAATGTTACACCTTTATGGAAACTACACTCAAAGGGCTACAATTTTTATTTTTTAATCATCTCCAAAAGCCTTGTAAATTAAACGATATAAGCCTCCGAAGTCGAACCAGCGAACCAGCGAAATCACTTTTCTGCTGCCGCGAGAAGAATTATGCGGACCGCACAATTTCAACTGCGGTCCGCACATCTTCAAGTACGGTTCGCATAATTCCTACTGCTACAGCACTTTGGGAGTTTGCGGCCGCACTTCTGCACTCTAAAATGTGCCATCCGCACTTCAACTGTTTCATAATATCATTAGAGTGCCCAAATGCACGGGATCGCTCAAAACTCACCCGGAAGTCATTCGAGCCACTCGGGACCCTGTCCGAATATACAAACAAGTCCTAAAATATGATACGAACTTAGTCGAGTCCTCAAATCACATCAAACAACATCAAAAACACAAACCGCACTCCAATTCAAGCCTAATGAAAACTAATAATTTTTAACTTCTACATTCAATGCCGAAAACCTGTCAAATCAAATCCGATTGACCTCAAATTTTGCACACAAGTCATAAATGAAATAACGAAGCTATTCCAATTTTCAGAATTGGATTCTGATCCCGATATCAAAAAGTCAACTCCTCGGTCAAACTTCCAACTTAAAATTCTATTTTAGTTATTTCAAGCCTAATTTAGGTATGGGCTTTCAAATATTTTTTTCGGACATGTTCCTAAGTCTGAAATCACTATATGGAGCTATTGGATTCATCAAAACTCTATTCTGGAGTCGTTTGCACATAAGTCGATATTCAGTCACTATTTTAACCCAAGCTTTAAACGTTGTAACTAAGTGTTCCAATTCATTCCAAAACCTCACTGGACCCGAACTAATCACCCCGGCGAGTCACATAACAATTGTAAAGCATAAATTAAGGAGTAAATGGAAAAACGAGATTGTAATACTCAAAACGACCCGCCGGGTCATTACATTCTCCCCCAATTAAACATATATTCGTCCTCGAACGTGCCAAGAGTTGTTTCCAAGCCATCACATCACTATTCCATCTTACCACACATATACTCGGGGGTGATCCCATGTAAACCTATGCCATATAGGCCTGACAACACCACATAACTGAAAATCACTAATTTAGCCTTAGCCCATTAACCTTGAAATCCAATTTTCCAACATCCAAAAAATTCTTTTTAAGGCCCGAATCTCACATCTACACACTGTATGAGTCTTAATAAGTTGTATTAGGCCTTAACCGTACCCCATATATAATCACATAACATACTATACAACTCGCATACTCACAGCACCATTTTCGATCACAGTAACGATCGCAGTAACTACTCAAAACTAACCTGATACTAGTATTAAACCTCATATCAAATAAAATCAATTCCCAAATCCGTCGTACACTGCTGATAATTAAAGAAACATGTGGAATCTCATAACCACTTATCATATCAACTAGTCATGGAGCTCTCTCACCCCAACCAGAATCATAATCACTTTCCAAGCCGACTTTCGATATCATCCTCCCAAATATACCATTATCAAATCTGATAGTACACATTCTAGGTTCGATGACCTTATATTATCAAACACAACTATTCCACATACACGCCACACCAATATATCTCAAGCCAAAAACTGTGCAATCAGTGCACCCAAAATGGAAAATATCTCAAAGAAGAGAACTGTTTCGCAAGTTCAGCTAGCACCACCACAACCTAATATCTACAACCAATTCCTCAAATTTCGTGAAGAGGGTAACTGTAGGCGCATGTGCACCATTTCTCAAATACGTTGCTCAAGTAATTTTTTTTATCGTAGAGGAAGGAAAGCAATGAAATCAGATAAATTATCAAAGAAATAGAATTCTCACACACTGTACGGACAACTCACGTGCGACACGGACAACTCACGTGTCAATGATACCAATATGTAGATCTGCACACACAACTCACGTGTCAATGATACCAATATGTAGATCTGCACACACAACTCACGTGTCAATAATAAAAATCATTTGGCATGATCACAGGCCTCCAGTCCCAACATATCATACAAAAGCAATCAATTAAGTACACATGTATATGATACATGAAATAAGATTCACATGCTCCTGAGCTGGTATAATTAACACACCATAGAGTAAGCATGTGCAAAGTGTGCTATCACAACTCAAATCGGCAATTTAACGCATAAATAGTAACTATCTAGTTTTCTCAGGGAATTAGCCTCTTTGTAACCTCAAGTATAGCCCAAATAGTTCTCCATAAAGGTACGAATATGAGAAACGTTATAACTTTATGATTAATAGTCAACTCTAGGCATATCATGGCCTAAGTATTCTTCCGAGTATGAATACTTGCTCTGATGTCCGCACATGGGATCAAACCTCACATATATGTGTACTCATAGCGCGTAGCTATCACAAATAATTAGCGCAACTAGTGACTCCACTGAGTTTAAATAAAACACTCACCTCAAACAGGCTGCAGCCCTGAAACAATATGCTTCGGAGAACTCCCAGTCTCCAAATTCATAGAATACATGAACCACTGTAACTGATCCCAACTCCAGCACTTGAATGACTAACACATCTTTCATGCATGATCATCCCACGAGGAATACTTTCATAATTCTTTCGTGTCACATAGCAATAATTTAAATATCAGCAGTCTATCAACCAGGTAAGTACCGCAATACCAATGAACATCTGTAAGTCAAAACATAGTACGTCTTTTGAAATGCACACCCTTCTCAAGGATTACCAAGCAGTTATAACATTCATCTAAATATCTGGAACTGACCATTCTGTCCAAAATTCGTGATCTTCCTTTCAAGAATGAATTGCCACCTTGTACATATAAATCTAAATCCCGCACAACACAACACATCCATCATGTGAAAAGCACGAGAATTTCATTATAAACTCTTAGTCACCAGCAAATTACATACCCTATTAGTTAGAAACCTTTCTCTTGCTTCTTTCCAGGAGAAAATTACAATACACAATACGTTCCCCACACCGATAGAAAATATCCGGCTCAAACTATGGTAGAAACGATCAAGAACAGTTTGAAACCAATTTGCATATAACCAAGCTATCAAAACTGAATTCCTCTAACTAGACCGAGCCACACATGTTGCCAAATCTGAGAGTATTGCCACAAAACACCCGTAAAGCCCCACATCATCATAAGAATCAAAAGAACCGAGCATACCACTACCATACTGATCCAACATGTTACCCATTTGTCCTATTTTCTCCGAGTTTCTTACAAATTACCCTCAAGTTAAAACTTCTCCTTGTCAGAACACTACTATCCTTACCCAAAGCTCACTAGAAGACATCCTAACATAAAACTACACCACCTTAAGGCCCATAAGCCATTGTATTCTTCTTAAGGAACCCCGTAAGTACCACAACTGAAACGCCTACTCTGAAAATACCTTATGTGAATTTAAAATTATTCTGTTACCTTTCTTATACTGGAATGTAGAATCCATAGTCATACAGAATTACCGCAAGTTCCGGCACAATCAAATGTAAATTTCATATTCTATCTATACACAAATTCGAAAAAAAATCTCGATTGTTATATATAAATCTCGAATCCATTAGAACCTTCTAGAGAGTCATCTACTCTGCTCAAATCTAAATTGCACCACCCAAACGGGCCGAAAGACACGTGCTCCCTTAGCTTAACAACACTCAAAGAGGTAACTCTACCTTAACATCACGAATCAATTCATACTCCGTGCATACTACATCCAACAATAACAACTCGGTCATCCCATATTTTTCATATACTCATAAAGTGCAATATAACCTGTATCCAGGAATTTCCTTACTCGAGTCATCCTTGATCTCAATCTCTGCAAGTCATAACCGATTCACATGTATGCCTCAAATAGAAACCAGTACAACACATAACCATGAAATCAAATCGTCAACAACAGGCTCCCCCACTTGGCTCAAAGCCATAGAACAAAACAGTCCATACCTCACAATATCCAAAATCTATTATTACCATAATACTGCAGTCATTTCAACAAAAATTCTTCACAAGTTCAGGTAACACAAACCATAAAATACCTCAAATTATCTGCTAAACTCACATTTATTCTCTTGACAGTCGAGTCAACTTCTCACCCAGATTTGAATTCAAATCTTAACGTATACCCTCAACTGATAGAAAAGAAACTCTCTACTCAACATTATAAGAAACACACCTACGTAGATTACTCTGTACGAGATACCCCACATGCTTAGTCTTATTGACATGTTGTTATACCCTTTCGTAGCCACAATTACTACACAATCACTTAATCTTTCTGAGTCCAAACTCATTAACAAGACATGAGAATTTAATTTGTCCCACAATTTAACAACGTGAAATATCCTTCAACACATTCATACTCGAGACTATACGTCAAATCAAGACAAACACCAAGCACCCTTTTTTCCGATCAAAAGGAAAATACTTCTCGTCACATTCAAATCATCTTAATACATCCTACAATCATATCTTATAGCCATTTAACCGCTCATCGAGCCACAAATTCTTCTCGTAGGGATATTATCGTACATATGAGTCCAAATGTACAAGTTCTCACAACCGAAACTGCCGAGTCTAAGTTGCGGTCTAAACTTGGACTCAAGTCCTCTAGATTGGTTCATCGCCAAAACGAAGAATACACATCTCAAACCTCGTTCATGGAATCACAAGCCAGTGATGCACAACTGATACTGAGCGCTCACATGCGCACACAAATTGGTTGAAGTAATTCAAAAACAATTATGCTTCAAGCTGAATCAATAACGCACGATAAGGAAAGAAAGATGGAAAGTTTATCCTAAATGCCATGTAGCCTCTCGAAGATAAGTATGGACGTCATCATACCAATCCTCAAGACTCTACTAAATATTTGCTCATAACTTGTAGAACCTATGAATCTAGGGCTCTGATACTAACTTGTCACGACCCAAAATCCACCAGTCGTGATGGCACCTAACCCGACCCGTTAGGTAAGACAATTTACAAATATCTGATTAAAATAATATTTAACTGACTCTAATACACTCCCAAAGGTCTAGTAGTACAAATCATGAACTTCTAAGAATAAAACTTTACAAATCTGGTATGAAATAAATACATCATCTGTTCGAAATGTACATAAACAAATTTTTATAAATCTAAGGCTACCATGAACAAGAGGCAGCTACGACCAGAACACATGTACGTCTTCAAATCCAGCTCTCGTCGATCACAACAATATTAACATCCAATTTCTGCACGCAAGGTGCATAAGTGTAGTATGAATACAACCGACCCCATGTACGCAATAAGTAATAAACCTAACCTTAGGTTTAAAGTAGTGACGAGTTGGAACAAAGGTCGGGTCCAACATCAATAGCCAACAACAGTCCATAACAACGCAAAGCAAGTAATAAAAGAAGTAACTCAGAGATAAAATGCTCAGCTTAATCATGATTTCTGAAAATAGTTCTGCCTCTCAAGTGTATCAGTGAAAACTCAAGTCTTTTACCGAAGTTGCCAAAAATACGAGTAAGTTTGAAGACAGTAATTTTTCCAAGAATCCTTTCAACAATAAATAAGAGGTTTCATTTTCTTTCCAGATAGCTAGTGAAAAATGTATCACTGTTCCCATATGCCAATACGTGTGAGAAGTCATGAATGACGCAACATCGTACATCATAAGGAAAAATGCATCTCTATGCTTGTATGTCAATTGTGCATTCTAATGCGATGCAACTTAGAAATAAAACCATATGCATACTCTCAGAGTATCATTTCACTCAGTCCTCCCAGTCACCCAGTCCTCACAGTCACTCAGTCCTCACAGTCACTCAATAATCCCAATTGCTCGGCATTCGACACTCGCACTCAGTAGGTACCCGCGCTCATTGGGGGTGTGTACAGACTCTGGAGGGGCTCCTTTAGCCCAAGTTCTATAACAAGCCAATCGTGACATAAATCAGTCAACCATGCTGCGGCGTGCATCCCCATCCAATAAATAATAATATATATATAAAGCCAATATGGCTTGTTGTGGCGTGCAGCCCGATCCCATAATCATCCTCACAATCAGGCTCTCGGCCTCACTTAGTTATCAATCTCTCCAGTCTCTCGGGCTCTCAGTGTCATGAAAAGAATCGGCCCAAAAATAATGATGTGATGTATCAATAAATGGTAACAGAGACTGAAATATGATATGCATATGAATGTGTATGACTGAGTATGTAAATGCAATGTGCTATAACTCAACAGTAGAAATGACCTCAGTGGGTCTCAACAGAATAAGCATGTCGTCTAGACATGATTTCTAATATGGATCGCAGCTTAATAGCTCTAGTACGTAAAGATTTCATGGTTACATATAACATTAGGTAATTACACAGTACCAGAGAAGTAATAGAGTTACAATTCACACGGTGCACGCCCACACGCCCGTCACCTAGGATGTGTGTCACCTCCAAACAATTTACATAACACGTATAATCAGGGTTTATACACTCAGATCCAAGATTAGAGATGTTACTTATCTCAAACCGTGAAATTCTTTACTCTGCTATGCCTTTGCCTCACAAATCGGCCTCTGAATGCCTCGAATCTAGTCACAAATAATTCGTTTCAGCCAATACAAATTATAAGAATTAATTCCATATGAAAGTACTAATTTTTCAATAAAAATCCAAAATTATACCCAAAAGTCGCCTGTGGGCCCCATGTCTCAGAATCCGACGAAATCACACAATCCGACAACCTATTCAATTATGAGTCCAGCCACACTAGTTTTACTCAAATTCGACTTCGAATCGATATTCATATCCCAAAATTTTTTTTAATGAAATTTCTACAATTTTCCCCAATTTTTCATCTCAAACTACTAATTGAATGATGAAAACAATGATATATTCATGTATATTAACCAAATCTGAGTTAGAATCACTTACCCCGATGAATTTCTTGAAAAATCCATGAAAAATCATCACAAACTGAGCTCCCAACGTACAAATGTGAAATAATACCTTAACCCTCGGTTATATAGTACCACGTCTGATCTCCCAATGTGCGGTCCGCACATTTTCAAGTGATGTCCGCACATTTCCAAAGCTCTGCGGCCGTAATCCAAATTGTGCGGCCGCACTTCACATTGACTTCTCTACTAGGCTTCATTAAATGCTCATAACTTTCTGTATAAATGTTCAAATAATTAATACTTTACCTTTCTGATAACTAGATTCAAAAGGCTACAACTTTCATTTTTGAATCTTCTCCAAATTCCTTGTAGATTAAAAGATATAAGCCTCTAAAGTCGGACTAGCGAACCGGCGAAATCACCTTTCTATGGTCGCGAGAAGAATTATGTGGATCACACAATTTCAACTGCGGTCCGCACATCTTCAAGTGCGGTCCGCACAATTCCTACTGCTACAGAACTTTGGGAGTTTGCGGCCGCACTTCTGCACTCTAAAATGTACCCTCCACACTTCAATTGTTCCATAACATCGTGAGAGTGCCGAAATGCACAAACTCACTCAAAACTCACCCCGGAACTCATTCGAGACATTCGGGACCCCGTCCGAATATATCAACAAGTCCTAAAATATGATACAAACTTAGTCGAGCCCTCAAATCACATTAAACAATATCAAAAACATAAATCACACTCCAATTCATGTCTAATGAAAACTAACAATTTTTAACTTCTACATTCAATGCCGAAACCTATCAAATCAAGTCTGATTGACCTCAAATTTCGCACACAAGTCATAAATGAGATAACGAAGCTATTTTAATTTTCAGAATTGGATTCCGATCCCGATATCAAAAATTCAACTCTCCGGTCAAACTTCCAACTTAAATTTATATTTTAGCCATTTCAAGCATAATTTAGCTACGGGCTTCCAAATATTTTTTTCGGACATGTTTTTAAGTCCAAAATTACCATACGGAGCTATTAAAATCATCAAAACTCTATTCTGGGGTTGTTTACATATAAGTCGATATCCAGTCACTATTTTAACCTAAGCTTTAAACCTTGGAACTAAGTGTTCCAATTCATTCCAAAATCTCATCGAACCCGAACCAATCACCCCGACGAGTCACATAATAACTGTAAAGTATAAATTAAACAGTAAATGGGGAAACAAAATTGTAATACTCAAAACGACCGGCCGGATCGTTACAGTTTTAATTATGTAACATATTTAAAAGAGAAATAAATGTTATCTTAAAATTGCTAGGTGACGGGCGTGTGGGGCGTACACCGTGTGAATTGTAACTCTATTACTTCTTTGGTACTGTGTAATTACCTGATTTTATTTGTAACCATGAAATATTTATGTGCTAGAGCTATTGAGATGCGATCCATATTATAAATCATGTCTAGACGACATGCCTATTCTGTTGAGACCCGCTGAGGTCATTTTTACTGTCGAGTTATCTGCTTACATTGCATTTACATACTCAGTCATACGCATTCATATGCATATCATATTTCAGTCTCCGTTACCATTTATTGATACATCACATCATTATTTTTTGTCTGATTCTTTTCATGACACTGAGAGCCCAAGAGACTGGAGAGATTGGTGACTGAGTGAGGCCGGGAGCCTGATTGTGAGGATGATTATGGGATCGGGCTGCACGCCGTAATATGCCATATTGGCTTTATATATATATATATATATATATATATATATATATTATAATTTATGGGATCGGGTTGCACGTTGCAGCATGGTTGACTAATTTATGCCATGATTGGCTTGTTATAGCGCTTGGGCTGAAGGATCCCCTCCGGAATCTGCACACCCCTCAGTGAGCGCAGGTATCTACTGAGTGCAAGTGCCAAGCGATTGGGAGGATTGAGTGACTGGGAGGACCGAGTGAAATGATACTCTGAGAGTATGCATATGGTTTTATCACTGAGTTGCATCACATTGACATGCACATTCGACATATAAGCATAGAGATGTATTTTTCTCATGTTGTACGGTATCACATCATTCATGACTTCTCACACATATTGGCATGTGGGCATAGTGATGCATTTTCCACTGGTTAGCTGGAAAGAAAAATGAAACATCTTATTTATTGTTGAAAGGACTTTTGGAAAAATTATTGTTTTTAAACTTACTCATATTTTTTGCAACTTCGATAAAAGACTTGAGTTTTCACTGATACACTTGAGAGGCAGAACTATTTTCAGAAATCATAATTAAGCTGAGCATTTTATCTCTGAGTTACTTCTTTTATTACTTGCTTTACGTTGTTATGGACTGTTGTTGGCTATTGGTGTTGGCCCGACCTTTGTTCCAGCTCGTCACTACTTTCAACCTAAGGTTAGATTTGTTACTTATTGAGTACATGGGGTCGGTTGTACTCATACTATACTTATACACCTTGCGTGCAGATATTGAATGTTGATGTTGCTGGGATCGACGCGAGCTGGATTTGAAGACGTACTTGTGTTCCGGTCGTAGCTGCCTCTTGTTCATTGTAGCCTTAGATTTATAAAAATTTGTTTATGTACATTTCGAAAAGATGATGTATTTATATCATACCAACTTTGTAAATTCTAATCTTAGAAACTTATGATTTGTACCACTAGTCCTTTGGGAATGTATAAGATTTAGATATCTTCTTTTAATTAATTATCTTGTTAAATATCATTGGAACTGGATAGTTGATAATTGGCTTACCTAGCGGGTTGTGTTAGGTGCCATCACAACTAGTTAGATTTTTGGGTCGTGACACTTAAGCATGTTTAGTCTGAAGTTTTAGCAAATGAACTAAATAAATTAAGCATGTTTACTCTGAATTTTTAGCAAATGAACTAAAAAATTTAAGCAAGTTTAGTCTTAAGTTTTAGCAAATGAACTAAATAACTTAAGTATGTTTAGTCTGAAGTTTTAGAAAATAAACTAAATAACTTCAGCATGTTTAGTCTGACGTTTTAGCAAATGAACTAAATAACTTCAGCATGCATTAGCAAAAACTCATTAGAAAATTACATACTGCAAGACAAAAACTTAAGCATGTTTAGTATGAAGTTTTAAGAAATGAACTAAATAACTTAAAGCATGTTTAGTCTAAAACTTTAGCAAATGAACTAAAAAACTTAAGCATGTTAAGTCTGAAGTTTTAGCAAATGAACTAAAACACTTAAGCATGTTTAGTCTGAAGTTTTAGCAAATGAACTAAATAACTTGAGCATGTTAGACTGAAGTTTCGGATAAAACTAATAACAAAACTGTAGACTGCATGATAAATAATTTCAGCATGCATTAGCATGAAGTTCTAGAAGTTTTAGTTCCAACATAAAACAACTTCATGTTACATTAGCATGAAGTTTTAGCTTCGAGATGAGAAGAAAGGAGGAGATCTCACGCGATTAATGCGCGATGCATGTTTTATATCTTTTATTAGGTGTGTAATTGTCACATTATTACGGATTTTTTGTGAGCTGGTTACCAAATCAATAATTTTTAAAAATAGGGTACAGGTTAAAAAGTGACACAAATATAGGGTACGACTGTAAATTGCATGGGGCGCCCTATCTGGTCGCCCTTTTTTAACTTATACCCATTTTGTTTTCCCGTTTGCATCCGTACACATTTTTTTTAAAAGCATTTTAAAAAGATAATTTTGTCCTTTAATAGAAGACTATTGACAAAACTGTAGACTGCAGGACAAAATTTCAGCATATTTTGGTATGAAATTTTAGCAAATGAACTAAATAACTTCAGCATGCATTAGAAAAAACTAATTAAAAAAATACATACTGCAAGACAAAAACTTAAGCATGTTTAGTTTGAAGTTTTAGCAAATGAACTAAAAAACTTCAGCTTGTTTAGACTGAAGTTTCAGATAAAACTCACGACAAACCTTTAGACTGCATGACAAAACTTCAGCATGTTTTGGTATGAAGTTTTAGCAAATGAACTAAATAACTTAAGCATGTTTAATATGAAGTTTTAGCAAATGAACTAAATAACTTAAGCATGTTTAGTCTGAAGTTTTATCAAATGAACTAAATAACTTAAGCATGTTTAGTCTGAAATTTTAGCAAATGAACTAAAAAATTAAGTATGTTTAGTCTAAAGTTTTAGCAAATGAACTAAAAAACTTAAGCATGTTTAGTATGAAGTTTTAGCAAATGAACTAAATAACTTTAGCATGCATTAGCAAAAACTCATTATAAAATTACATACTGCAAGACAAAAACTTAAGCTTGCTTAGTATGATGTTTTAGCAAATGAACTAAAAAACTTAAGCATGTTTAGGCTGAAGTTTTAGCTTCAATGTGAAACAACTTCATGTTATATTAGCATGAAGTTTTAGCTTCAACATGAAAATATTAGCATGAAGCTTTAGATTCAACGTGAAACAACTTCATGCAAGTGTGATTCGAAAGATTAATCTGGACAAGTTTCTGCTTTTTTGATAAAGCTGCTGAGAGGAGAGTAGGAGATCTTTTTTCACGAATGAGGTTGTAGATCACATGATTAATGCGTGATGCAGGTTTTATATCTTTTGTCAGGGGTGTAATTGTTATATTATTATAAATTTTTTGTCAGTTGACTATTAAATTAATAATTTTAAAAAATAGAGTATATGTTAAAAGGTGCCATAAATATAGAGTATGATTGCAAATATCCCTTTTCCCAATATTTTATTGTGTTAAGAGGTATTTTCAAATGAGTTTTCGGTCCAAAGGGGCGGGACCTTGGATGGAGCTGGATCGGGTCGGCTATTTCAGGTCTTCGCATAAGGGTTTTGGTTTAGCTGTAAGAAGGGTATATGAGTAGTGACGAGAATTAACTGAAGACTAGAGGCAGAAGCGCAAAACCCTGCCTTCCACTTCAATTCCCCCGCCTTCTTCTGCATCCGCTCGGCGTCGTCGCCATTCATTGTTGTAATTGTAAAGAAAGGAATGAGCAGTTGGAAGAGCTTGCTTTTGCGACTCGGCGAGAAGTGCCCTGACTACGCCGGAAATGCCGACTTCAAAGACCAAATTGTCAGTACACAACTTGCTCTTCTCTGAACTATTATTTTTATTCCTAAGATGAATGCTGCTTTCACTTATTCTAACGGTTTTTCAAAGCTTGCTTTTTAAATCCTTAGAATACTTTTGCTATATTGCAGGAGGCATGCTATAGTGCAGTTCGCCGAGAATTGGAGCATTCTGGAGATGATATTTTTCNTGATTTATGCCATGATTGGCTTGTTATAGAACTTGGGCTAAATGAGCCCCTCCGAAGTCTGTACACACCCCCAATGAGTGCAGGTACCTACTGAGTGTGGGTGTCGAGCGATTGGGAGGATTGAGTGACTATGAGGACTGTGTGAAATGATACTTTGAGAGTATGCATATGGTTTTATTTCTAAGTTGCATCGCATTGGAATACACACTTGACACACATGCATAGAGATGCATTTTTGATTTTTTCCTCATGATGTACGATGTTGCGTCATTCATGACTTCTTACACATATTGGCATATGGGCATACTGATGCATTTTCCACTAATTATCTCGAAAGAAAATGAAACATCTTATTTATTGTTGAAAGGATTTTTAGAAAAATTACTATCTTCAAACTTACTCATATTTTTAGCAACTTCGGTAAAAGACTTGAGTTTTCACTGATACACTTGAGAGGTAGAACTATTTTGAGAAATCATGATTAAGCTGAGCATTTTATCTCCGAGTTACTTCTTTTATTAGTTGCTTTATGTTGTTATGGACTGTTGTTGGCTATTGGTGTTGGACCCGACCTTTGTTCCATCTCGTCACTACTTTCAACTTAAGGTTATGTTTGTTACTTATTGAGTAATGAGTCGGTTGTACTCATACTACACTTCTGCACCTTGCGTGCAAATATTGGATGATGATGTTGTTGTGATCGACGAGAGCTGGATTTGAAGACGTAGGTGCCTCTTGTTAAAGGTAGCCTTAGATTTATAAAAATCCGTTTATGTACATTTCGAACAGATAGTGTATTTATTTCATAACAGCTTTGTAAATTTCTAATCTTAGAAGCTCATGATTTGTACTACCAGTCTTTGGGGAGTGTATTAGAGTCAGTTAAATATTATTTTAATCAAATAATTATAAATTTGCTTACCTAGCGGGTCGGGTTAGGTGCTATCACGACCAGTGGATTTTGGGTCGTGACAAAATCTTCACTAATTGAAATAATAAAAGTGAAATCGTAAAAAAAAAATATATATTTTTTTAAGATGTCAAATATATTTTTATACGAATTCAACTTATCGAAACGGCCAATATTTGGGATTGGAAGGAGTGTTAAATCATGTTGGCCAGAGATTGAACATTGAACTTGAAAGAAACACACGCGCACACAAAAAAAAAAAAAAAAAAAAAAAAAAGAGAAAAAAAAGAAGAAGAGGATATATGAGTGATTGCAGGTTTTTGGTTGCAAACAAAGAGACCATTTCTTGAAGGAATCACGTCTACCTAATTTGATGTGAAAAATGTTCTCCTTTTAATGCCAAACGGCCATACTCCATGGGGCGCGGAGCCAATGTATAAGTTATGAGTTCGGTCGAATCCATTAACTTTGGTTTAAACTTTGTATTTGTTTTAAAAAATTAATTAAATATTTATAAATTATTGATCTAGAACTCAGTAACTCAAAATAATTAAAATTCTGAATCCATAAACTTCAAATCCTGACTTCGACTCTAGCTATATAGTTTCTTTTTTCTTTGCTAAAAAGATAAAAACGAGAACCCCACTTCAGATGCTTTAAACTTGAAACTCACTTGAGAAAAACTTGCAATTCAGTCTATCTCCCAACAAGAAAAATGACTATATAGATATGAATACACGTCACATTCAACAGATGATTTTGGGGAAATAGTAAGTTGGTCATATGATTTTGTTTGTTGGAAAACAAGCACATCTATCAGCTGTTATCTATTGGTACTCTAATCAATATAATTGCCATTTCACCAAATTTAGAGTGAATTTTTCAACGTTGAATAAATCACTAAGTCAGATGAACGCGTTTCTTGAACAAAATAGAAAAGAATATTGTTTTACTTGACAAAAAAGATAATACTCCACACCACTACTTTATTTGTCATATTCTACTTTCATCTTGTCAAAAAAGATATACTCCATTTTTGGCATACTTGTACACTAGAATATGTAAAAACTTAATCGTTTTAAGTGTTTATACCAATTAACCTATTATAGTTAAGTAATTTAATGAGGTAAAAATATGCATTAATTAACTATAGCTAAATTAAAAAATATATATGCAAATACATAACATATATTTATTTATTTAATATAAATACTGCGATTTAAGATTTATTGACCATCCGCAAAATTTACTCGAACAAACTCGAAACTAATGAAAGCTTGAAGATGAATGTCTAGTTGGGAAAGACGAAAGCTCAAAGAGATACAAACAAATCCCAGTTTAACGGATTGCCCGTGACTTGCTCCCTTTTGTTTTTCCTTTTTTCCTTGTTCTTTTTTCACTTCGTATCTGTTTGCAATAAATTTGTGCCGAAAAATAAATCTTCAATCACAAACAACTATAAAGAAAAAAAAAATTTATTGATAAATATTGCAAGTTACAACTCTGTTTATCCCTTGATTCTTCCCTCTGATTTGTTATCCGTAATTCGAGGGCCTTAGCGGTGTATTTCTCGAATGTAGGATGATATGCATCTTTTTGATGTATTTGATGATCAAGGAACATGTAGCAGCACTCTATTTGGATCTTGAATGTTGCTAAAACTTTGAGCAAGACATATTTGACATATTTGATCTCTTTGTATATATTCCGCGAGTTTATGAAATTACTGAGATGATCTTCCTTTTCGAGATATTCCTTAAGGGAATATGTAACCCTTTTTATAGGAGTGACCTAGGGTTGAGGACTTGAGGTAGATTAGCTTCCAATTTAGGATTTTGGTAGAGTAGCCTTTAAATAACCCTAATAGGCTCCTAGAATATCAAGAGTCGTCTTGTAGTATCTTGAATTTAGGATTTAGGCTGATCTGTTAAAATTTTGATGTCTACAAATGCCCCCTACTTCAAAGTTTGTCGAGGTGTAGGCTTGCCGAAACTTGAAGTACTCAATTATCGCAACAGATAATTTTGAAATTTGTAATTTTCGATTTGCATGAGCAAGAGATGAAGGGCAAAACTGGTCCCACTGGGCGTGCCAATTTGTTTGCAATAAAATTATACAGAAAAATAAATCTACAATCACAAACAAATATAAAGAAAAAATAATTTTATTGATAAACATTATAGGTTACAATTCTGTTTATCATTTGATTCCGTAATTCGAGGGTCTTAGCGGCGTATTTCTTGAACGTAGGATGATATGCATCTTCTTGATGCATTTGATGATCAAAAAACATGTTTGATCTCTTCGTGCATATTCCAGGAGTTTATGAAATTGCTCAGATGATCCCCTTTTTCAAGATATTCTTTAAGGGAATATGTAACCCTTTTATAGGAGTGACCTAGGGTTGAAGTGGAGTAGTCTCCAAGCTAGGGTTTTGGTAGAGTAGTCTCCACGCAACCCTAATAGACTCATAGAATATCAAGAGTCGTCTTGTAGTATCTTGAGTTTAGGATTTAGACTGATCCGTTAAATTTTCGATGTCTACAGTATCATAAGCCCGTTTGGACATAAGAAATTTTTTCTTTTTTCCAAAAAAAAAAATTCAAATTAATGTTTGTTATGAATATTATATATTTTTTCAAATCAAACTTGAAAATGCATTTTCGAATTTGAAAAACTATTGAGAACTAGTTTTTCAATTGAAAAATTAGAAAGTTGGTATTTTTAAGTTTTACAAATTTATCCTATATTTTTGAAATTTATAAAAGGGCCCCAATCAGTTATTAAACCAATGTAATACCTATAACTACCCACCACCTGATTGAGTGGCCTTGGATAATATTTTGATATCCACTATTGAGATCTACAATTTATACTTTGACGTTAAGAAGTCACTACAAGTTCTATTAGAGATTGTTCGTACAAGTTAAACAATCAACATGTTCGATTGTTTGTTTCAAGTAGAATAATCAAGTCGGGGCATTTTTGATATTTTCTATAAATTGTGGGATATAAATTATGCTTCAGGTTTAGAAAAAAGTATATCCAAATATGTTATAAAAATTAAAACAAACACAAATTCATCTTCAAAATTGAAAAAAAAAATCTTGAAATTTATGTCCAAGTACTACGACTGTATCTATCTATAAAAATCTACTGTAGTATTTATTTACCGATACTTGAAACAAAAAGACTGTCACTCCAATATTTAATGGAAAGTTAGAGCTGCTCACTTTATGAAGCAATCATATGTCTTTATTTACTGGCTACTGCCGTACCCTTAAATAAATGCCTAGTATTGAAACTATAGCAACAACAACAACAATCCAGTAAAATATCACTAATTGGGTTTGAGGAGGGTAATGTGTACGCAAACCTTACTCCTACCCCAAAGGAGTAGAGAGGTTGTTTCCGAAAGACCCTCGGCTCAAAAAAAAAAGGACAAAAGGGCAAAAAAGAAATAATATTAGTATCACAACAACAATCATAGGATAAATAGAAATACCATGAAATCCAGAAGAAGGATGCAAAGCAAAAGAAGATAATATTAGTAAATATTAGTATTACCACAACAATTATAAGAACAATAAGTACACCATGAAATCTAGAAGAAAGATGCAAAGAAAAAGCGATAGCTAGTAAATAGGACATGCACCGAAAAGTGAAATAGTAAGCCACAATATTGTCACTAGCTATCTCAGACAAAAACCATACATGCCTAGTCCCACAATGGTACGAAGTAACGCACGACTCAACTACCTCCTAACCTACAACCCTGATACTCAACCTCCACATCTTCCTATCTAGTGTCATGTTCTCGGAAATCTGGAGTCTCGCCATATCCTGCCCGATCACCTCTCCCCAATACTTTTTAGGCCGCCCTCTACCTCTTCTCGTGCCCTCCACAACCAGCTGCTCACACTTCCGTACCAGAGCATCTAGGCTTCTCATCTGAATATGTCCGAACCATCCAAGCCTCGCTTCCCGCATCTTGTCATTAATGAGAGCCACATGCAACTTCTCCGAATATCATCATTCATAATCTTATCTATCCTAGTGAGCCCGCACATCCACCACAACATTCTCATTTCTGCTACTTTCATCTTCTGGATATGTGAGTTTTTAACGGGCCAATACTCAGCCCATACATCATGACCGGAAAACATAGAAACTATAGCATTACTCTCAAATAAAATTGGTTTGGAAAACAAAATTGATTAGTGTTTTGAAATTATTTAATAGTTTAAAAAACAATAAAATTGAAATCGATTAATTCGAGTGTTGGATTAAATTCAAAGGAGCTGATTTTTGAAGAAAGTCAAAGACACCTGGTTAACTCTATGGGTATGTCAATCTCTGACTGTAGGTCTGTAGCTGTATACAGAAATAAATTCTAATTAAATTCTAAAAATGAAATAATAATAATAGGAAAAGGCAGAGTTCTGTGGCTTTGGATTCTTCTAGCAGATCGTGCCTG
>AWOL01S0211429.1:0-14865 GCA_000715115.1 Nicotiana otophora
AACCAAGAATCAACCATCAAAACTATTGTTGCATGCCTTAAAGTTCAAGAACCTCAATAATTCGCAACCGAGTTTCAGGTTCATGCCTACCCAACTCGGAATGCAACCAAACTTTGCACACAAGTTCCAAATGACAAAATGAACCTATTGCAAGTCCCGAAACTATAATCTGAGTCCGATATCATCAAATTCAACTCCCAGTCAAACCTATGAATTTTCCAAATCTTTAAACTTTCAATTTTTGGCAATTAGAGCCAGAACGTCCTGGGAATCTCCAAATTTAAATTCGGACATACGTCAAAGTCCAAAATTACCATACGAACCTATTGGACCATCAAAATACTAATCCGAGACGTTGACTCAAAAGTCATACCTTGGTCAACTCTTCTTACTTAAAGCTTCTGAATTATGAATTACTGTTCCAAATCAACTCGAAACCTCTCGAAAATCATGACCAACCATACACGAAAGTCATAATACATCATATAAATCTACTCAAAGTCTCAAACCATTGAACAAAATGCTAAAGCCCAAATGACTGATCGGATCATTACATTCTCCCCCACTTAAACATGCGTTTGTCCTCGAACGTGCGAAGAGTTGTTCCAAAATTGCCAAAATCACTATATACTTTATTTTACACATACCCATGGGTTATCTCACGTCACCTCAATCCATATAATCCTATTAACACAACCTTGATTGAGAATTCTTCCTTCAACCTTTACATACAATCCTTAGAACCAAATTTTAACTTCCGGAGCTCTCTCTAAGATCTGTTTCTTATATATATATATATATATATATACACACACACACACACACATATACACGTACATACAACACACATACAAAATGTATCAACCTCAACAAGATGTGTCAAACCATAAGTATAGTCCCAAGATGTAACCACACGATGTACCATCACTCATATGCCCATGGCAATATCTTTCGATCACAATAGCCACTCACTACCAAATTCGGTACATGTAATACAACTAATGATAAATACAACCTCGTTCCAACCCCTCGTAATGCTGACACAACAAGTCATGGAGTTCTCTTGCCCGGCAAGAATCATTTCCATGTTGTGAGCTGATTACTGACATTCATCATCCAAACAAACCTTATACAAATTTGATTGCGCTGATCTAGGTATAATAAACTCATCTCACCAAGTATAAGTTGCTCGACCGATAGGTTGCATAAAATACCATCAAGAACCTCATACGACCCGATCCTTATGCCAAATAAGCAACCGCTCGAATGTGATAAATAATGGAGAGAGAACCATAAGGAAATTATCCAACAAGTTTAATAGATCAATAATAAGAGCATAATGCTATAAATCCATCCCTCAAGGGACAAAAAAAACACATAAAATGAGCACAAGGGATCATATCCAACATAATCCTATTGTAGTGTGCAACCCAATCAACATATAATACCATTGCGGCGTGCAATCTAATCCACATATATCAACCACATGGGAATACCCACCAGGCCATAATGCTCATACTCACTAAACACATATGTAACAACAACAAGCACGTAAAGCGCATAAACAGAACCGTGGGGAGACGGATAGCATAATGCGCTACGAAAAAGGCCAAGCACGACTAAGGTAAATTAAAAAAAATCAACATTTCGAAATTCATCTCGCTCATATGTCGCCACAAGACTTAAACAGAACCACAACACGCGCGCAAAAGTGAAGTAGTCTCACAATCCATCATAGCATAAGAACGTAACACATGAAATACATCAAGGTATGAATAACATCCATTCCGCCTGATGACACACTCATAGAAAGTGTTGCGCTGAATAAATGAATCCAATCTAGTGTAAAATACACATTCTCTTTAGGTCTACCAATGGGGCTCCAAACCAATCCAGATCATTCCAAAATAGTTTAATAGCCTTCCAAAAGTCCACATTGACCCTATCCTTGACACATACAATCAGCTATCAAATCCTGAACACACCTCCACAGTCCGTAACCAGAGGGATAGCCTGCGTTTCAGAAATAAAATCTTCAAATTGCGAGGGTACCAAAATCTCCATACCTGATCTCTAGCTATCTCACTTAAATTATTGACATGTCACGCATATAGAATCACCCCGTTGAATATATCCCACAACCTTCCGCACCAAGTAGTAACATATGAACATTAATGTCTAGCAACCATGCAATTCTTGTAGTACTAGACAAGCATCACAATCAATACACAACTCACAAAATACACCCTTCTCAGGCGATATAAAAGTAGTGCTAGTATGCTCTTAAACATCTTAAATCTCTCATGCTGCCTAGAACTCATGACACTCCTTTCAAAACTGAATTGGAACCCTGTCCATTCAGTCTCAGTTCCACACAGCTCGTGACATATATCATGCTAGTATGCCAAAATATGAGAATCCCATTATCAACTCTGTAACACGAACAAGATACACACTCCATCAACTAGAAACCTTCCACTTAGCTTAATTCAGGAGAAAATCACAGCACGCAACATACCTCACATGCCTACAGAAGACACCAACCGCAAGTCATGGTCAAAATAATTGCAAACTCTTCGGAACCTATATGCACATAACCAAGCCAGCCGAACTGAATCCCACTTAATAGCCCAAGTCACATAGACTGCCAAATCCAAAAGTATTACCATAAAAACATTTGTAAATCCCTGTTATACTAAATGAACCGATCGTCTCTAATACCATGTTGATCTAAGTAGTGTTAATCGGACCCAACTTCTTCAGATTAGGTATGACTCATCCTCAAGGCAACAGTACTCTTTCCTAGACACTGTGGACGTCAATCAAAACTCATTCTGAATACTCCCAACATGAAATCTCATCTTCCCAAGACTAATAAGCCACTTTGTTCCCTCTTATATACCCAATTGTACCTCAAATCGAGATACCTACTCTGAAAAGGCCTTCTATGAATCTGAAGTTGTTTCTTCCTTTACTAAACGCTGCCTCACAGAACCGATAATGATACAGAAATACTCCAAGTCTCTTCCATAACAACGTAAACCTCGAACCCCTAGTCACACACAAATCCAAAAATCCTTAGATACTATATAGTGAATCTTGAATCTATTAGAACCGTTCCAAGATTCATCCACTCAATCATAGTCCCGAATACGTAACCAATCAGCCAAATAATTAGTGTTCTGTTAGCACAAGAATACTCCAAAAGGAAATAACTGTGTGAATCCTTTCCCTTGCACACTACTTTCACAGAAGAATATTGAACCCGAATCCTCCTATAACCTCCATATATCACTAAGGTGAAATACAACATGCACCCAACATTTCCTTGCCCGAATCATCCTCAAAGTCATCCTTCTTAATTCATATCTAATCCACAAGCATCCCTTAGTCCAAAATCTATAAAAACATATGATTAGGTGACTTAGTCGCTTATGATAGTCTTCCCTACTTGGCTTTAAGCGACAATCACATAACCCAATAACCCATGATGATTGCTCCTCTTTTAACTACCATACTCCCAAACTATTACTCAACTGAATTTCTCATAAGCTCATGCTACACCAACCATAACGCATCCCAAATTATCAACCCAAATGCACACTCAATCTCGTGACAATCGTGTTATCTTCTTCAAGAGATATGAACCCACATCGTAGCACACATACCCTACTGGATAGAAGGTAAAATCTCTTCACATGAACCTCAATAAGAAATCATGCAATCTCCAAATTTTTCACTGGAGATAGACCACCTGTGCGACCTCATACCAACATCTTTCTATGACCTGCCATGGGTGCAACTGCTATGTAATAAATTAATCCTCTCGAGTCCATACTCATCCACAGGCTGAGAAAATCTATGTCATTCTACCAATGAACAACTAGAAGACCCATCAACACATCCTAACTCAAGACAATATTACACACCAAGATGATAATAAACCATTCACAATCCTTTAGCAGCTCAAGTAATCCTTTCTCGTAAATTTCGAACTCTCAAAATGTGAGAAGTTGCCACCAATATGAAATTCCCTCAATTAACCATAATGACCCAAATAGCATCAAACTTTCTCAAAATCCATGGCAACCCTACAACAAAACCCATAATGATACACTCTCACTTTTACACCGGTATATCTATTTTCCGAAGTAACCACTCGGTCGTTGATGCTTATTCTCGACCTGCTGACAATCAAACACCGTGAAACTTGCCCAATTATTGCAGCACCCCCGAAAAATTTTAAATGTTTAAGGCCTCATTAGAAAGTCATTAAGTGCTAAGCGTATTATTTATAAGATAACAACAACTACGATTATAGATAAATCTATTTGGATATATGGACATGTATTTACATTATTTGAAGGGTCATAATGATGTTTAGAAGTGGGGATAAGTATCTTGGAACAAGTTAAAATTGTTGAAGGGAAAAAGATGCCCAAAGTCGCACATGATCTAACTTCAAATAATTATACCTCCTTGTGTATAATGATTTACATTATGGATAGGCTATCAAATTAAAGTAACTTAAGTCTAGTTTTCAACAGTTCAAATCGTTTTCCATTTGGAATGTTATACAAAACTTTATGACCAATTTACTGAACACAGTCCAACATGCACGCCTGACTGCGCAGCCGCGCACTTGAGAGCGCACTTGAAGAAGTTGGCTGCCCCATGTGTGTGCCCAGATGCATGGTAGTGCACCTGGGAAGGTTATATATACCCCTAGGTCGGGGAGAGATGATTTGGGATCAACTTTTGGGAGGTTCATTGGGGCTTTTGAAGAGTATTTCGACGAAGGTTTCACTTGGATCATACAAGGTGAGTTTTTATCAAAGTTATGTGTTAATTCAAGTTGGTAAACATTAATAGTAACAATATTAAGCCATGAAATTTGTTAGATTCTTACAAATCCTCTAGGAACACAAAAATAGAGATTTTTACGATTTGTCTTCATCTCTTGTGTATAAATAAGTATATAGAAGGTGAATTGGAGTAAATATAATGTTTAGTTGAGTTGGTAGATGAACCCTAGAAATGATTATTATGAATAAGATTGACTAGTGGGTAGAGACGATGAATAGTGTCGATTTGGTAAAAACGAGTTAAATGATGTTCTTTATAATTTTGTGAGCAATTCAATTATTGAATATCGTATTGTTGAGTATGCAATGAGATATTTAGAGTTAAAAACTCAAGAACCGACTTCTATGGTGGGAATATCAATTTTTACTAGACTTGTAAAGTGCGACCTATGTGTTGAACACTTAGTTGACTTAGTTGGTATTATCGTAATTTATTGTTGATGAATATGAGTTGTGATGTAGATATTGACATGTTAGCGATGATTGAGAGCTCTAAATGATTTGGATCCTTATATTACTATTTGGATCTTAGAATTAAGGTAAGTTGATTATAACTTACTCTACTTGAGGGATTTTCTCTAAACATATATTTTGACTTGATACATGAGATTGTTCGTAAATGTGTATCCGTACTCGTGGGTACAAGTGAGAAAGAATTCACCATATGTCTTTAAGTCATGTTTCATATGAAGTGGTGTCATGTTGTTTTGAAAAAAAAATCTTATTTTCAAAAAACTTATTAGCAAATGATACATGAGGCAAATGTTATAAGTTTTATTAAAAACTTATGTTGATGATAAAGGTATTAAATGTTTGAGTTTTATTGTTACCTTTGTTTTATAAAATGAGAAATATAATATTTCTAAAATCTTTATATCTCGAAGTAGCACTTTATAAATCCTTAAGGATTGGAATCTCATTTTGTTAATTGCTTATTTGAAACGAGAAAGGATATTTATTTGATTTTGTTCAAACGGTTTGGATTGACTATAAAAGTCATGATTTTCTAAAACATATACTTTGAGGCTATTTGGCTATGAATCTAGTTTTGGAGTATTTAATATTTTGGGAGTTACTTGTGTTCACCGAGATTGGCTTCGAATATATCATGTTCATCATCATGAAACTACACGTGTCAGTGTAGGCGTAGATGACCACTTTGTGGTATAGACTAAGATAGAGTATCCTCCTTGAGAGGGTGCTATTTTGTGCTATTTCTAGCATGACTGAGTTGATTCGTGCGACACTACGATAAGACAACCTGAGCAAGTAAGATATATGATACTTACCGCTAGGTACATAACCTAGTTGACCTTCTTGTGTCGGTGATGGTATAGTACTCCCGGTGAAAGGTAAAAGATAATTTTATTATGTATAGGCCTAAGAAACCGAAAGTAATTTCACTGACTTAATGAAGTTGATATGGTTATGTATGATTTTTATTATAATAATGGGTTGATATAAATATTTTGAAAAGTTTGTATCATGATTTGCATTTTACTAATCTTTTCATTTTAAATGATGAGTATGAACTGGTGTTATAGTTTATCGCTTTATATAAATATTGGTTGAATATATTTTGTAAAGCTTGTCTCGGAAACTCAAGTTAGAGAGAGTCTATGATACTTATTGAGTACCATGGTGGTATACTCAATTCTCAGGTGCCCTTCTGCAGGGACTCGCTTACTTTACATGTTTTTAGGATGAGATGTGGCATGTGATGAGTGCATGAGGCTAAGATGACTCTTTTTCCGTGGAATTTAGTAAGGCACCACTTTTATTTCGTGTTGATCTTTATTTTGTTGGGGTTGTCCTAAGTACTTGTTTTATCCTTGTGTATTAGAGATTCCATAGACAATTGTCATTATTTTGGGTTGGAGAGTTATTCATAATGCATGCATGAATGAAATATTGCTATCTTCATTTAAATTAAATTATTGAAAATGGTGGATTTAAAGATTATGTTCATGTATGGTCTTAATCATCTAAAATAATTGTATTTTCTGAAAGGCTTCCGCATGCATCTATTTGGCATATAGATGGGTATTCTTGTATGGATTGGTTCACCCGGATTGGATAGTATACCGGATGTCGATCACGTGATTTTGGGTCATGACAATAATGCCCTTCTTCATTCTCCGTCCCAATAATGCCTTTTCGAATCACGATACATCTTTGTATCACCTGGATGAATAGAATACCATCACTACGGGCCTTCTCAAGGATCATATCCTTCAAACCATCAACACTGAAAATGTTAATCCGATCCTGAAGCGGCAACATACCATCCACACTAAGGACCACCTCCTTAACACTACCTCGAAATACCGTGTTCCTGAGGTCAAGCAAATAGAAACCATCACACTGACGATCCTTAATGCGCTCAAACAAGGATGACTGCGCCACAACACAATCGAGGACTCTACCAAGCTCAAATATACCCAATCTCACAAATCTATCAACCAGGGCCTGAACATCCATAGCCTAATGCCTCTCCTTCGCTGGAACAAATGCCAAACTCCAAATCACGGATCGAGTTATCCTTCTCATGGGGCTGCTACTGTCACAAGCTTAAGAAATCATCCTACCATTATCACCAACACTGCGTCAAGACCAACGCATGAATCACCACAATACACTGCATAAGTCTCTGAACCCATGGGCAATACCAACACTGAGGATGCAATAGGAGAAAACCTCTCCATAAAGCGACAATAGTAGTCTAACTCATAACACAACAAAAAATATCCTGCACCATATCTGTATCATCATCACATCTCAACGGTTCCCAACTGGCATCAAGTACTAAAAATCACGTGCAAATGAATAGGAATGAACAGAGGAAATAAGCTTCAAGCCGAGATAAAGTCGCACGATAAAGAATCAAGAAAGGGAAAGTTTCCTAAAGCCCTATAGCCTCTCGAAGATAAGTACAGACGTCTCTGTACTGATCCGCAAGACTTTACTAGGTTTGCTCATGACTCGTGGGGCCTATATGAATATAGTGCTCTGATACAAACTTGTTTCGACCTAAAATCCCATCGGAGCCGTGATAGCACCTAACACCACTTGGTAGGCAAGCCAATAATAAATATGCGGGAACGTGCTTCAACAATAATAAGAAAAACTCTCAAATAGCGGAATAACATAAATAAATAAAGTCATAATGACAATACAACTGAATCCACCCCAAAAATCTAGTGTCACTGAGTGTATGAGCTCTATAAAGATAGAGTCTGAACAAAATACAACATTTTCTGGAAAACTGAATAATAATAACATAATATAAAAGAGGGGACTTCAAGGATTGTGAATGGAATAGCAGTGCTACCTCGAAATCTCCAACTAGTCCGGATATGGCTCATTGGAAACTACCACGGTCAGCGTTACCTGGATCTGCACATGAAGTGCGGAGTATAATATGAGTACAACCTACCCTAAGTACTCAATAAGTATCAAGCCTAACCTTGGGCTGAAAGCCATGACGAGCTTGACAAGGTCCAATCACATTTTCAATAGCCAACAAAAATAATAACAGCATAATAATGGGAAAAGGGGAAAAACAGCTTAAGTAATATCAAGTACAACCTTATCACAATAGGAGGAGAAATAAGCATGCTTTTCAATTATATCAATTAAGGCATCAACTTTTCCACATAAATCACCTAAATACAGATTTATCAAATTAAACTCCGATTCCAAGCTCTAAACATCAAATAGAGACATCAAGTACTAATTAGAATGAGGAAAATACAAGTCTATGGCTGCATGATAAGTATATATGCCAAAGGCAATAACATCACAGTTTAATCATCTAGTATACAAAATCTCAGCACATTTATAGTGCATGGCATAAGTACCCCTTAATCATACTCTCAGCACACTCATGGTGCCTGGTAACAATGCCCCTGAATCATCACACACACGCAAACACACTCAGCATTGTACGGCTGCATGGCATAAGCCCCTCACTATGCACATATCAACTTCCTACACTCACAAGATTATTACGACTCTGAAAGGGTGGATCCTAGCCCAAGTGTTGATCGGATCAAAAGTCAACGATCAATATCCGGATACTAGCCCAAGTGTTGATCGGATCAAAGTCAACGATCAATATTACTCAGCCGAATATGGGGCCTGACGCAGCATCCCCTTGCAATCAATATCAACACTCAACAATCCATTCCACTCGGTTCAATATGGGGCATAGACACAAATATCATCTCACAATCAATATCAACATGGCTCTACGACCCAAGATCAGTTATCAATCCGCTCAATAGGGCTCTATAGCCCAAGATCAATCATCAGTCTCCTCAAGTCTCAATATGCCAACATATCATAATATCATAATTAATATATCACATGGAATATACCAACATGACACAATTCAACTCAACCCCCTATCACATATCAGGTCGCTAGCAATATATGAGATACCATATAAAAAGTGCACAGAGATAGAGATATAACATGCGGATATAATACCATGACTGGAAAATATGACTATGGCTAAGGCAAATAGCTCAACATAGCAAAACTATCCCTATCATGTCTCAAACACATAAGTAGATATCCTAAACAAGATTTGTAGTATGGATAATAGCTCACGTAGTCATACAAGTGGAGAAAATACGGTATCAAAGAAGCATGCTAGCAAGACAAGGCATATAATAGCCTAAGATCTACCCAGATCATGAATAACCACGTTGCACGCATATACGCTCGTCTCCTCACATATACGTCACCCCAACCTATAATAAACATCATAGCCAACAGGGAAAATACCCTCAATCCAAGCCTAAGCAAGATACTTACCCCATCCAGACTAGTTTTCAAACTCAAATAGTGTCAAAACCTCGCTCTAGCCCTCCAACCGCGTAAAACCAAGCCAAATATCATGCAAAGAAGTAAACAATAATATAAAAAGCGATCTCAATCAATAAGGCTCCGATCTAAGTAAATTCCCAAAATTCAATAATAGTAAACTTGGGCCTGCATGCCTGAAATTCAAAATCAATATAAAAATTAATGATCCATAACCTGTAATATCCAAATATAATTAGCTTCCGAAACGGAGTCCAAATATATACTCAAATTCTCAAAATACACTCTCTTAACTTGCAGGAACCCTCCCCTCCCCTCCTAATTTCCCCCCAAAATTCCATGTTTTAGGTGTTAATAATTCATAAAGATTCTTGAAATAATACTAATAATGTGTAGAAATCACTTACCCCAAAGCCTTGTGTGAAAATCTCCAAGCCAAAATCACCTCTCCCAAGTCTAGGGTTCAAAATATGGAAGAATGCCCAAAAATCACAAAATGCCTTATAATAACAAGCTGCAAGTATTGCAAATGCGACCCTCCCAAATGTAGAAAAAGACTCGCAAAAGCGAAAAGATCCCCTGAGAAATAGATGTCGCAAAAGCGACCAAGAACACTGCAAATGCGACCAACCATCACAAATGAAAAGTTCCCATAGCAAAAGTGGATATCACAATTGTGACACCAGCTTCGTAAATGTGAAACTAGCCTTCCTAGCCACATATCACAAATGCGACCAACAATCCGCAAATGTGAGCACAACATTATAAATGCAAAGTTCGCAGCACCAACAATGTCCCAACTTCCAAAATTAACCCAAAACTAATTTGAAACTTACCTGAGCCCCTTAGTGTCACGACCCGGAATCCCCATCTTCAGGACCGTGATGCCGCCTAACATTTCACTTGCTAAGCAAGCTAACGTTAGAGGATCTTTAAGCAAATTTTAACCACGTTGAACAATTTAGCCAATTAAACAGAAGTAAAGCTAAAATGAGGTACGAAATAGCATAAAAATATGATATCTAGTACAACCCGGATCTGGAGTCACAAGTTCATGAGCATCTAGAGTCTCTACAAATAGGGTCTGAAATAAATACAACTGTTTTGAATGAAAAGAACAGTAAATAGGGAAAAAGGAAGGGGATTTCAAGTCTGCAGACGCCAGCAGATCTACCTCGAGTCTCCAAATGTCAATCCGAGCTATTACGCCTCATAGATAGTTGGGACCAGTACCAAAATCTCCACAAAAAGTGTAGAGTATAGTATGAGTACAACCGACCCAATGTACTCCATAAGTGTCAGGCCTAACCTCGACGAGGTAGTGACGAGGCTATGATATCACACCCACATAAATAAACTTGTACGGACAGAAATATAGGAGCAACATAACAACAAATAAAGAATTAACAAGTACTATTGGGAGGGGACATGCGAAAAGGGGTGCAAATTACCGTAACGGCAGCAGGGAATGATAATGAGAGACAGTCAATAAACTTTTAACCAACAAGATGAACAAAACATAATGAATAAAACTGCACGGCATCATCCTTCGTGCTTATACTCTCAGCCTCATGGAATAGTAATAATGGCACGACATCACCATTCGTACTTTTACTCTCAATTTCATCATGCAACAATAGATACGGCACGACATCAAACTTTTTGCATTAACTCTCAAATATGGCATGACATCACCCTTCGTGCATTAACACTCACAAATATGGCACGACATCACCCTTCGTGCATTAACTCTCAAATATGGCACGGCATCACCCTTCGTGCATTAACTCTCAAATATGATACGGTATCATACTTCATGCATTAACACTCTCCCTTACCATGTAACAATGAACATATACCAAAAGAGAGATAGAATGAGCAAGAATAGGCCTTACGTCAACAATGGTTCCACAATACCAACCTCAACTTCGGAAAAAATACTCAATTATCACATATATCTCATAAATGCGTAAAGAACAATCAATTTAGCAATTAACCAGTCTCGGCATGGATATCATGATAAAAAAAAGGAATAAATTACAAGAAATAAGTCCCACCCACATGCTTTGACCCAACAACAACGCATAATTACTCGTCACCTCACATATATGTTGTACCCAACAATTAGACATGTAGCAAATAGAGAAACAAGTCTTAATCCCTCAAGTCAAGGTTAACCACAACACTTACCTCGCTCCAAAGACCAACTCAAAGCTCAAACATGGCTTTGCCTTTCAAACAAGCCTCCGAACCAACCAAATCTAGGAAATTATCAACCAAACAATTCAAAATAAGCCTTAGGAACTACCCACAAATGAAAAAGGTTGAATTTACGTCATTATTGAAAAAGTCAACAACAGCCAAACTCCCGAGCCCGCTTGGTCCAAACCTAAAATTCGGACCAAAGCCCGATTACCCATTCACCCTCGATCCCGGGTATGTGATTTATTTCAAAATTCAACCTCAATTTGAGGTCTAAATTCCAATTTTACAAAAATCCCTGATTCTAACCTAACCTAGAATTTCTACCATGAAAATCCTAGATTTTAGGTTGAAAGCTTATGAAATGTAATGGGAGATTGAAAGAGAATATGTTAGAATCACTTACCAATTAATTGGGGAAGAAGGGTTATTAAACAAATCGCTTCTAGGGTTTTCTAAGTTTGAAAAATTGAAAGAATGAGAGAAATCCCATCTAACTCAAATTTTGCTCAGGCGCAGGTATCGCAATTGCGAAGGTTTCAGATTCATGTTGTCCTCGCAATTGCGATGGCTTGTTCGCAATTGCGAACATGAACTCCTGTCAATTGCGATCATTTGATCGCAAATGCTAACACTGTCCCCCCAGCCCACTTCGTAATTGCAAAGCAATTCGTCGCAAATGCGAGGCCAGAACTCGCAATTGCAAGGTTTGAGGCCTGCACCAGAAACTGAAGAACACCAACATTGTTTTCTAAGTCTAAACCACACCGTAGCCTATCTGAAACACACCCGAGCCCTCGGGGATCCAAACCAAACATGCACAAAAGTCCAAAAATATCATACGGACTTGCTCGCCTGATCAAATCGCCAAAATAACACCTAGAACTACGAATCGGACACCAAATAAAATAAATTTTTCAAGAAGACTTATGAACTTCTATTTTAACAACCGGACGTCTGAATCATGTCAAACTAACTCCGATTTTCACCAAATTTGACACAAAGTCATAAATATAGTAATGGACCTATACCGAGTTCCGGAACCAAAATACGGACCTGATATCAATAAATTCAAACATTGGTCAAACCTTTAAAGTCATTAAACCTTTAAACTTTCAAATTTCGACAAAAGCGATAACTCGAGCAAGGGACCTCCGAATTCGATTCCGGGCATATGCCCAAGTCCCAAATCACGATACGGACCCATCAGGACCGTCAAAATATAGATCCGGGTTCGTTTACTCAAAACATTGACCAAAGTAAACTCAAATAGATTTTTAAGGAAACATTTCATATTTTATCAATTTTTAACATAAAAGAGTTCCGGAAAAACAGTCGGACTGTGCACGCAAATCGAAGAAGGCTTAAAGAAGCTATTGGAGGCTTCAAAACACAGAAATTTAGGCTTAAAACTCTAGATGACCTATCAGGTCATCACATTCTCCACCTCTAAAACAATCGTTCATCCTCGAACGGACATAGAAAAGTACTTGGACTAGTGAAAAGGTGTGGATATCTACTCTGCATGTCCGACTCAGACTCCCAAGTAGCTGCCTCGATGGGCTGACCTCTCCACTATACTCGAACTGAAGGATAACTCTTAGACATCAACTGTTGAACCTGCCGGGCTAGAATAGCCACTGGCTCCTCCTCATAAGTTAAATCCTTGTCCAATTGGACTGAGCTGAAATCTAACACATGGGACAGATCACCGTGATAATTCCGGAGCATGGACATAGGGAATACCGGATGGACAACTGATAAATTGGGTGGAAATGTGAGCTTGTAAGCCACCTCACTCACTCTCTAAAGAATCTCAAAAGGTCTGATATACCTAGGGCTCAACTTGCCCTTCTTTCCGAACCTTATCACACCCTTCATGGGTGAAACCCGGAGCAACACCCTCTCTCCGACCATGAATGCAATATCACGAACTATACGGTCGGCATAACTCTTATGCCTAGACTGAGCTATGCAAAGTCAATCCTGAAAAATCTTTACCTTATCCAAGGCATCATGTACCAAATCTGTACCCAACAACCGAGCCTCTCCTGACTCGAACCACCCAACTGGCGAATGGCACCGCCTCCCATATAATGCCTCATAGGGGGCCATCTGAATGCTCGATTGGTAGTTGTTATTGTAGGCAAACTCCGCAAGTGGCAAGAACTGATCCCACGAACCCCCGAAATCTATAACACAAGTGCGGAGCGTATCCTCCAATATCTGAATAGTGTGCTCGGACTTACCGTCCGTTTGAGGCTGAAATGCTGTGCTCAACTCAACTTGCGTGCCTAACTCACGTTGTACTGCTCTCCAAAAGTGCGAGGTAAACTGCGTACCTCGATCAGAAATGATAGACACGATGAAATGAACTAACTTGATCAGCGTGTCCACAATCACCCATACCGCATCGAACTTCCTCCGAGTCTGTGGGAGTCCAACAACAAAATTCATAGTGATACGCTCCCACTTCCACTTAGGAATCTCTAACTTTTGAAGCAAAAACCACCAGGCCTCTGATGCTCACACTTCACTTGTTGACAATTTAGACGTCGAGCCACATATGCAACTATATCCTTCTTCATCCTTCTCCACCAGTAATGCTGCCGCAAGTCCTGATATATCTTGCCGGCACCCGAATGAATAGAATACTAGGAACTATGGGCCTTCTCAAGAATAAACTCTTGAATTCCATCTACATTTGGCATACAAATATGACCCTACATCCTCAAAACTCCATCATATCCAACAGTAACCTGCTTGGCACCACTGTGCTGCACTGTGTCTCTAAGGACAAGCAAATGAGGATCATCATATTACTACTCCCTGATGCACTCAAACAAAGAATATCGAGCGATTGTACAAGCTAGAACACGACTGGGATCTGAAACATCCAACCTCGTGAACTGATTGGCCAAAGCCTAAACAACTGATAAAAGCGGTCTCTCACCCACTGGAATGTACG
>AWOL01S0211451.1:0-28007 GCA_000715115.1 Nicotiana otophora
GATCCATCCCGGAATATATACATCAACTGACCATCAGTCACTCAGTACCGAGTAGGGCCAATCTAGCCCGTGGGGAAGATCCATCCCCAGGTATAAATTCTTCGGACAAGATCCATTTCCAGGGAAGATCCATCACTCAATATAAATCAATCGCGCTCACTAGGTGTGTGTGCAGACTTCGGAGGGGCTCCTTCAGCCCAAGCACTATCATCAATCAGTATAACCGTTGTGGCGTGCAGCACGATCCCATAATGTCACTCATAATCAGGCCCTCGGCCTCACTCAGTCATCAATCTCTCCAGTCTCTCTCTCTATCGGGCTTACAAAGTCATGAAACTAGCCCGAAAATGATGATATGATGTACAAATAAATAGCAACAGAGACTGAGATATGATATGCATATGAATGCGTATGATTGAGTATGTAATGCAATAAAAGCAGATAACTCAACAACAGAAATGACCTCAGTGGGTCCCAACAGAATAATAATGTAGCCTAAGCATGGCTTCTAACATGAATCATAACTCGATAACTCTAGCACGTCGAGATTTCATGATTATAGATAAGTTCAGGTAACTACACAGTACCACAGAAATAACAGAATCACAGTTTACACGGTGCATGCCCACATGCCCGTCACCTAGCATGTGCGTCACCTCAACACCAAACACATAACATGTATAGTCAGGGTTCATACCCTCAGCTCCAAGATTAAAAGAGTTACTTACCTCGAACAAGACGAATTCAATGTCGAGCAAGCTAAACAATGCTCCAGAACTTCCATTCTGCACGTATCAACTTCTGAACGGCTCAAATCTAGCTACAATATATTTGATTCAGTCCACACAATTATAGGAATTAATTCCATATCAAAATACTAATATTTTCCCATAAAGTTTGAAATTACACTCCAACAATCGCCCGTGGTGCCCACGTCTCGGAATCCGACGAAACTCACAAAATTTGAAAACCCATCCAATTAGTTCAACCATACTAACTCCACTCAATTCCGACTCCGAATCGATGTTCAAATCTCGAAAATTCATTTTATGTAATTGTAGAAAATTCCTCCGATTTCTCTTGAAATATCAATAATCTAACGCCGAAAATAAATATTAATTCATTAAATATAATCATAAAGGAGTCAAGAACACTTACCTCAAGTTGTGTGGAAAACTTCCTCTCCAATATCGCACAAACCGAGCTCCAAAATTCGAAAATGGGTAAAAATAACAAGCCCTCGAACTTAAAAGGTTTTGACCAGTCATTCCGCATCTGCGGACAAGAGGCCGCATCTGCGATCTTCGCTTTTTGCGGAAAAAGGCACGCATTTGCGAGACAGGACGCTTCTGCGATGGCCATAGTCGCAGCTGTGATTCTCGCTTCAGCGTACGTGAACTGCATCTGTGGTTGCGCAGGTGCGTCCAAGCACCCGCATCTGCGATCCTCACACCCAGCTCCCCTTCACGCTTCTGCGATAAAACTTTCATTTTTGCGGCACCGCACCTGCGCCAACACTCCGCAGGTGCGGTCACACCAGAACCAGAAATGTTCAGCAATGCAACATCAAGTGAAAATGCTCTGAACCTCGTCCGAAACTCACCCGAGCCAATCGGGACCCCATCCAAATATACTGACAAGTCCCATAATATAACACGGACCTACTCGAGGCCTCAAATTACCTCAAACAACGTCAAAATCACAAATCATACTCCAATTCAAGCCTAATAAACTTTGAAAATTTCTAAATTCTACAAACAACATCGAAACCTATCAAATCAAGTTCGATTGACCTCAAATTTTGCACACAAGTCATAAATGACATAACAGACCTATTCCCATTTCCAGAATCAGATTCCAACCCCGATATCAAAAGTCAACTCCCCGGTCAAACTTTCTAAAAATTTAACTTTCTCCATTTCAAGCTTAATTCCACTATGGACTTCCAAATAATTTTTCGTACACGCTCCTAAGTTCAAAATTACCATACGGAGCTATTAAAATTATCAGAATTCAAATCCGAGGGCATTTACACATAAGTCAATATCCGGTCGACTTTTCTAACTTATGCTTTTCATTATGAAACTAAGTATCTCAATGCATTCCGAAATCTCTACAGACTCGAACTAACTAATCTGATAGGTCATAATATAGCTATAAAGCATAAATAAAGCAGTAAATAGGGGAACAAGGCTATAATACTCAAAACGACCGGCTGAGTCCTTACATGTGCTCAATTGCATTCATTATTTCATATCATATCTCAGTCTCTCTTATCGTATATTGTCAAATCTCGTATCATTGATTGGGTTGCTTAGCATGAGTGCTGTGAGCCCGAAAGACTAGAGATATTGATGATTGAGTGAGGTCGAAGGCCTGTTGTGGGTGATATTTATGGGATCGGGCTGCACGCCACAACATGCTTTATTGATTCATGCTAGGATTTGGCTTATTACAGCGCTTGGGCTGGATCGTTCCCTCCGTAGTCTGCACACCCACAATGGACACAATTTCTAGCAATCATTTGCATTGGGTAGGATTTGCCATGGTTCATTTGCATTGGGCTGGATCTTCCATGGTTTATTTGTATTGGGCTGGATCTGCTCTAGTTTATTTGCATCTTTGGGCTAGATCTGCCTTGGTTTATTTGCATGTGGGCTTGATCTTCCCTGTACAATATTGAGTGACTGAGTGTGCTGAGTATTAAGCATAATGAGTGAGAATACGAGACAGTGAGATGGAGTACTCTGAGAGGGTGAGTACATGAGTTCATCATTGAGATGCATTGCATTTGACATACGTACTTGAGATACATGCATAGAGATGCATTTCCTTCTGCTACCCGGCTTTGGTGACATTTATGATTTCACATATTTATTGACATGTAGGCATAAAGATGTATTTTCCTCGTGTTATCTGAAAATGAAACATCTTATTTATTGTTGAAAGGTTTTTGGGAAAAATCAAGGTTTTCAAACTTATTCATATGCTTTTGGTGTTTTCGGTGGAAGATTTGGGATTTACTGTTATACTTGAAAACCATGTATATCTTTCCGTAACTCTGAACAAGTTGAGCATCTTACCTCTGAGTTATTTTCGTGTACCATATTATTATTATTATTATTATTGTTACGGTTCTTGCTGGTTATTGGAGTTGGACTCTGACCCTTGTCCCAGCTCATCACTACTTTCAATCTAAGGTTAAGTTTGTTACTTATTGAGTACATGGGGGAGGTTGTACTCATACTACATTTCTGCACCTTGCGTGCAGATAATGGATGTTGATATTGTTGTGCACGACGGGAGCTGGATCTAAAGATGTACGTGTATTCCGATCATAATTGCCTTTTGATCTTGGTAGCTTTAGAGGTATAATCTATTCCTGTATAGTTCAAGCAGATGATGTACTTTAATGCATACCAACTTTGTAATTCTAAATCTTAGAAGCTCATGATTTGTACTACTAGTCCTTGGAGAGTTGTATAAAATTCAGTGATATCATCTTTGATTCACATCAGTGTTATTATATTATGTTATTTTGTTAATTGGATTACCTAGCGGGTTTGGGTTAGGTGCCATCACAACGGTTTGGATTTTGGGTCGTATAAGTTGGTATCAGAGCTCTAGGTTCATAGGTTCTACAAGTCATGACCAAGTGCCTAGTAGAGTCTTACAGATCGGTCTGATGACGTCCATACCTATCTTCTAGAGGCTACAGTGCATTTAGGAAAAAATTCCCATATTTCTTTCCTTATCGTGCAACATTGATTCAGCTTGAAGCATAACTCTTTGAAATCCCTCCACGTATTCGTATGCGTATGTGGGCGCTCAACATCAGCTGTGCATCGACGGCTTGTGATTCTATGGATGAGGTGCGAGATATGATTTCGGTATGTTGATGATGGGCCAGTCTGGAGTACTTGAGGCTGGGTTATGATTGTAGCTTGGACACGGGGATTTCAGTTGTGTGAGCACGTGCTTTTGGACTTATATGCCCAGTAGCGTCCCTATGAATGGAATTTGTGACTCGATGGGTGGCTGGGCGGCTATATGAGGATTATGAAGTGACTGCAGGATATGTCCAGATGGTTTGATTATGACGAGAATAGTTTTCTTGAGATGTAAAAAGGACTATTGGGTGCTAGATTGCTATCTTGATGTGACGTATAGTCTCGAGTTGTGAGTTTTTGAAAGATTTTTCCTGTTATTTCATTTGTGGAACGAATTAGATTTTTGTGACTTGTTTGATGAGTTTAGACTCAGGAAGATTAAGCGATGGCATAGTAGTTGTGGCTGTAATAGGGTATAGCAAGATGTCAGTTGGAGGCTAAGCAGGTGGGTTATCTCCTGCGGAGTAATCTACTGAGGTGGAGGTGTGATTCTTATAATGTTTTGTGGAGAGTTTCTTTTCTACCAGTGGGTATATGTGTTGAGATTTGAATTTGAATTTGGTTGAGAGAGTTTACCTAATCATCATATGGATGTATGCGAGCTTAGTAGATGATTTGAGGTACTATATGGTTTGTGTTATGCGAGCTTATGAAGGGTTAGTTGAATCTCCCTACGGTATTATGGCAGTAATAGAGTATGGGTATGGTGAGTTATCAGATGTTCTATTCTATGGCATTGAGCTAAGTGAGGGAGTATGCTATTGACGATTTGATTGCATGGTTATGTGTTGTATTGGTTTTGGTCTGAGGCATACTTGTGGATCGCTTATGACTTGCAGAGGTTTGTTTTGAGGATGACTCGAGTAAGGAAATTTCAGAATACGGGTTATGTTGCACTTTATGAGTATATGAAAATCATGAAAATGATTGAGTTGTTATATGTGAAGGATGTATTATGTATGGAGTATGAATTTGATCGGTTATGTTAAGGCAAGGTTATTTCTTTGGGTGTTGTTGTTCTAATGGGGCACGTGTCATTCGGCCCATTTGGTCAGTGTAACTGAGATTTGAGTAGGGTGGATGGCTCTCGAGAAAGTTCTAACGGATTCAAGATTTTTATGTAGCAATTGAGAATTTTGCGAATTTGTATATGGCTAAAATTTGAGATTTGCATGGGATGGTGTCGAGACTCGCGATATTTTTATATCATTATGGATATTGCATTTCAGTATCAGAAAGGTAGATGAAACGACTTTAGATTCACCAAAGGTCTCTTAAAAGTGGGTATCTCGGTTGTGGTACGTTTGGGTGCATAAGAGGGAATACAACGGCTTATGAGCCTTTGGGCGGTGTGGTCTTATTCTAGGATTTTGTGGGGTGAGTTTTGGTTGAGGATCATGGTATAATGGCGAGGAGGAGTGTCAACTTGAGAATGATTCGGACGGAACTCAGAGAAATAGTACAACTTGGTAGTAGGTTGGATCAACAAGGTAATAAATATGATCGGTTCTTTGGGTACTTATGATGTGGCGAGGCTCTACATGTGTTTTGGTGTCAATACTCTTGGGTTTGGTGACTTGTGTAGCTTGGTTGAGTTAGAAAAACTCGGTTCTGATGGTTTGGTTGAGGGCAAATGGGTTTCGAAGAGTTCTCGATGGTTTCTATCATGGCTTGAGATGGATATTTCCTACCTATGTGATGAGCATGTTGCGTGTTGTGATTTTCTCCTGGATGGAATCAAATGGAAGATTTCTGACTGACCGGGTATGTATTTCTGCTGGACTCAGAGTTGATTATGAGATTCTTGTACTTTTTATATGATGACATGATAGTTGTGGTGTATTATGCGGGATTGAGATTTGCATGTGCAAGGTCACAGGTCCGTTTCGAAGGGAAGATCATAAATTTTTAGACAGTATGGATGGTTTCCGAAGTTTAGATGAATGCTATAACAATTTGGAAATTCCTGAGAAGGGTGCGTATTTGAGAAGGTGCATTGTGTTTAGACTTACGGATGCTTCATTGGTATTGCGGTACTCGTCTGGTTGATCGACTGTTGATATTCAGATTTTGCTATGTGGCACGGAAGAATTATAGAAGTATTCCTTATGGGATGATCGTGTATGAGAGATGTGTTAGACATTTAGGCGGTGGAGTCGGGACCTGATATGGTGATTCATGTGTTCTATGGATTTGGAGGCCGAGAATTCTCATAAGCAGATTGTTTCGTGGTTATGGACTGTGAAGATGTGGCTAAAGCTAGCCAGATGATGGCATGTGTTATGGTTAGGTCATTGTGGGCCTTAGTAGGGTTATTTATCTATTTGTGGATGACCAGAGTTGAGTTGGGGCCCATTGGTAGGCCCAATGAGGATGTGTATTCTACACCGGGTCGGATTGGTTGATTCCACACTGCTGTTATTGAGGGATGTGGCATTCGGTTAGAGTTGAGCTTATTTATGTTCTGAGATGCTCTATGAGTTACCCTTCTATGCTACGAGTGGTTGTGATCTGTTGGTTATAGGCACACATGGTGCAGGTCTATTTGGGCCTTATAGCAGAATTTGAGCGAGATGGATATTAAGGTGTCGAATGATTGATTGCGCATTTGGTTATGTTCTTTCCGGACTATGGTATTGTGTTATTGGTTCCTCAATGGTTATGGTCATGCACCTTGGGTACTTGATGTCGAATTGCGCGTGGTTAATGATTTGAGCATAATGCCTTGGGGTATTTCATATGGACCAGTGTTTGGATGGGTTCTTAACATTTCGTTGTGGCGGTACTTGCTGGAGCTTCCGGGACTGTTCTTTCATTTGAGTCATTTTCCATGATTGAGTACATTTGAATTGTAGCGTATTAGCGCACTGATTGTACGGTTTGTGGCTCTGGGTAGTATTGGTATGGCATGTCAGTAGGATAGCTTGTATTTGAAAAGATGAGGTCATCGGACCTAGAATGGGTGCTATTAGATTTGATTGCGGTATATTCGAAAGGACAATGTGGCTGATCGACTTAGAAATTGGCTATAGTTCTTGTCGAAGGAGAGAGAGCTCCATGGCTTGTTGATCTGATGAGTGGTTATGAGTTTCTGCGTGTTTCTTTCATCATCGGCAATGTACGAAAGTTTCAGAATGAGGTTTTGTTTGATATGAGGTTTATTACTAGTATTGAGTTGTTTTGAGCAGCTACTATGATTGGAAATTTTGCTACAAGTATGTGAGTCATGTGGTATGTCATGTGATTACATCTTGGATTATGGTTATGGCTTGATACAGCTTGTTCAGACTTATACAATGTGCAGATGCGAGGTTCAGGGCCTGTAAGAATTCCGGATGTTGGAAGTTGGATTATGTGGTTTACGGGCTAAGGTTGAAGTAATGATCTTCAGTTATGTTGCATTGTCAGGCCTACATAGAATAGGATGACGTGGAATCAACCTCGGGTATGTGCATGGTAAGGTTACACGACGATTTGATGGCTTTGGAACGATTCTTGGCATGTTCGAGAACGAACGTATGTTTAAGTGAGGCTGGGGGTGGGGGGGATGTAACGAACCGACCGGTCGTTTCGAGCATTTGCACTTAGCTCGATAGTTTGAGGGCATGAGTAGCCCTGTATGATGTATTATGACTAGTGTGAATCGTCGGTTTTGGTTTTCGGGTTATTCGGAATCGATTTTGAAGAATGAATCTCATTGTTGAAGTTTTAAGTTGGAAGAGTTGACCAAGTTTATCTTTTGTGAATTTGACCCCAGAACGGAGTTTCGTTGGTTCCATTAGGTCCAGATGGTAATTTTGGACTCGGGCGTATGCCCGGATTTGCATTTGGATATGTCTAGAAGGTTTCGGCGCTAATTGGCAAAAATTGAAAATTTGAAGGTTTGAAAAATTCATAAATTTGACCGAGAGTTGACTTTGATGGAATCGGGTTAGGATTGTGGTTCCATGAATGGGAATAGCTTCATTATGTCATTTGGGACTTGTGTGCAAAATTTGAGTTTATTCTGAGTTGATTTGATATGTTTCGGCGCGAGTTCTGGAAGTTGGAAGTTCAAAAGTTCATTAAGTTTGATTTGAGGTGTGATTCATTATTTCGATGTTGTTATGTGTGATTTGAGGCCTCGAGTAGGTCCGTATTATATTATGGGACTTGTTGGTATATTTGGACGGGGTCCCGAGCGGCTCGGGTAAATTTCGAACGTGTTTCAGATCATTTTCCATTCATGTGAGATGGCTGGTTTTGCTGGACCTGATGTGGTCGCACCTACAAGGTAATGGGTGCAGGTGAGATGGTCGCAGATGCGGTATCATGGGCGCAAAAGAGAGAAGAGGCTGGGTGAAGAATACCGCGGAAGCGGAATGTTTGGCGCCTCTGTGTGTCTGCAGGCGCGAAAATTCGATCGCAGAAGCGGATGGCGGCTTGTTTGGGAGTTCTCGCAGATGCGTATTTTACCCTCGCACATGCGATGGCGGAAGCGGAACAGTGTCCGCAGGTGCGAGAGGTCAGCTGGCTAGTGGAGTCCACAGAAGAGGAGTTCGTGTCGCAGAAGCGACACCATAGAATCGGCTCATATGTTCGCAAAAGCGAAAATGGCTGGGCAGAAGCTTTAAATCGAGGGTTTGGTCATTTTATTCATATTTGGAGTTATAGACCCCAGATTGAGACGATTCTTGAAGCGATTTTCATCATATGGATTGGGGTAAATGTTCTCTACTTGTTTTTGATTATCTTTCGCGATTCTATCTTCATTTTTGATAATTGGATTATGAGTTTTAAAGAGAAAATTCGGCATTTTAGTCTAAAGTTTCATAGAATGAGTTTTTGAGTTTTGAAATCGATTCGGAGTTAGAATTGGGTAAAACTAGTATAGTTGGGCTCGTAATTGAATGGGTTGTTAGATTTTATGAGTTTCATCGAATTCTGAGCCGCGAGTCCGGGTTGGACTTTTGGGTTGATTTTGGGCTTTTGATTAAAAATTCGATCTTTATCGATTGGGTTTGTTTTCTTTAGCATTAATTGATCTATTTGAGTTGCTTTTCGCTAGTTTTGAGCCGTTCGGAGGTCGGTATGCACGTGATGGCAGTTTTGGAGCATCGCTTGGCTTGCTCGGTATTGGATTTGGCTCGTTCGAGGTAAGTAATACTTCTAAACTTGGTACTGAGGGTATGAAACCCCGAATTAAGTGCTATGTGATTGATATTGAGGTGACGTGCATGCTAGGTGACGGGTATGTGGGCGTGCACCGTGTAAATTATGATTTAGTCGATTCCATGAAATTGTGTAGCTATTTTTTCTGAACAGTTTTACTATACTCTATGTGTTAGAGCACTTGAGCTATAATTCATGCTATAAATCATGTCTAGGCTATATGCTGGCACTATTGGGATCCATTCTTTGATGTTGAGTTATTTGCTTAATTGCAGTTATATGCTCAGTCGCATTCATCATTTCATATCAGATCTCAGTTTCAGTTATCATATATTATCACATCTCGTATCATTGATTTGGGCTGCTTAGTATGAGTGTTGTGAGCCCGAGAGACTAGAGAGATTAATGACTAAGTGAGGCCGAGGGCCTGTTGTAAGTGATATTTATGGGATCGGACCGCACGCCGCAGCAAACATTATTGATTCATGCCAGGATTTGGCTTATTATAGCGCTTGGGCTGGATCGGCCCCTCCAGAGTCTGCACACCCACAGTGGGCGCAATTGCTAGCAATCATTTGCATTGGGCTGGATCTGTCCTGATTCATTTGCATTGGGCTGGATCTTCCCTGGCTTATTTGCATTTTGGTTCGTTTGTATTGGGCTGGATCTGCCTTGGTTTATTTACATGTGGTCTCGATCTGCCCTGTACAATATTGAGTGACTGAGTGTGCTGAGTATTGAGCATGATGAGTGAGAATACGAGACAGTGAGATGGAGTACTCTGAGAGGGTGAGTACATGAGTTCATCATTGAGATGCATTGCATTTGACATGCGTACTCGAGATACATGCATATAGATGCATTTCCTTCTTCTACCCGGCTTTGGTGACATTTATGATTTCACTTGTATATTGACATGTAGGCTTTAAGATGTATTTTTCTCATGCTATCCGAAGATGAAACATCTTATTTATTGTTGAAAGATTTTTGGAAAAAATCACGGTTTTCAAACTTATTCATATGCTTTTGGTGTTTTCGGTGGAAGATTTGGGATTTACTGTTATACTTGAAAACCATGCCTATCTTTCCGTAACTGTGAACGAGTTGAGCATCTTACCTCTGAGTTATTTTCATGTACCATTTTATTATTATTGTTATAGTTGTTGCTGGTTATTGGAGTTGGACTCTGACCCTTGTCCCAGCTCGTCACTACTTTCAACCTAAGGTTAGGTTTGTTACTTATTTAGCACATGAGATCGGTTGTACTCATACTATACTTCTGCACCTTGCATGCAGATGTTGGATGTTGATGTTGCTGTGCATGGCGGGAGCTGGATCTGAAGACTGCGTTCCGGTCATAGCTGTCTCTTGATCTTGGTAGCTTTAGAGATTTAATCTGTTCCTGTATAGTTCAAAGAGATGATGTACTTTAATTCATACCAGCTTTGTAAATTCTAAATCTTAGAAGCTCATGATTTGTACTACCAGTTCTTGGGGAGTTGTATAAAATTCAATTATCTCATCTTTGATTCACATGAGTGTTATTATATTATGTTATTTTGTTAATTGACTTACTTAGCGAGATGAGTTAGGTAAAGACCACAATTTAGATTTTGGGTCGTTAGTCCCTTAACTACTAATGCGGTATTTAACTTGTAAATGAGCAGAGTAAAGTTACGAATGAAAAACCTTTATTTTATTTGCCTTAGTTCCTTTACTTCTTATCATTAGCTTATCCCTATTTAGCTTCTTTTTCTCTGAAATTCAGTATTTCTATCAGTGGTATTAGAGCATCGATTCTTTGACCTTTATTATAATGGACATCGGAAGATTTTTATCACCAAATTGTTACTATAATAACCCACGAACTGCACAACCATTGTTGAACGATGTAATGAATATTCCGGCTAATGCACCAGGTTCTAGACCTACAATTTTTTGCCGGAAAGTTATGCGCCTTATCAAGGTACTCATTCTTATGGCTACTGTAATTCGGGGTATTGGGCTCACTATAATGTTTACCTACAGCAGTTCAATCAAACACATCCTCTTTACACCTCAAATTTCACTCGACATCATAATTGGCAAGCCACGAGTTCACAACCTGCTCCTTATGCCTACCACCCGTCGGAGTTTGCAACTATTGTTTCTAATTTTTGGATCACTGGAGTGGTTCCAGATGGAGGATGGCTATGGGATCCTTATCTGGCAACATGGGTGTCCTTCCTACCACGAGAATGGTTGGAACCAACCATAGTCCCGAACATTCTCACTCGTCTTTGCCGACTCAACAGTAACCTGTTTTTAACACTGTTAAGTGTTGGGTCTCTTTCAATCGACTGCTCCACTAATGAAATAATTGCCACAGATGAAAGACTAAGCAGTGCGTTCATTGTCGGTAATTTCACTAGTGATGTGATATATGAAGATCCAGAGAAAGAGAGATTGGAAGAACTCAAGGCGCAACCAGAAGTAATGGAGACTCCACCGTCCAACGATGAATTTCGTTTACGGAGATTTGCAACTGATTTTATCCTTTCTCACGAGGTTGGTGCTCCTGAAATTCTATTTTTCAGTGTCACTGCTGCAAACATTGAAAATGTTATCCCTATAGAGTTGGGTTTTGCAAAATTTGAGCTCTCGAAAGACGAACAACATTTCTCTCTAGAGCACAAGATGTTTGATGAAATGCCAATAAGAGATATAGTTAGCCCTTGTGGCAAACTTGTTTCTGTCTTTGAAAATCTGATAGAATTTGGACCACTGGATATGACGAGAATGGTAGATGCTGAACCAAAATCAAAGGTGGTTGTTATACCAGATATCTTGTCGGAAAAAAAGAGATCGGAAGAAGTTGAATCTCTAAAAGAAGAGGAGTGTACTGCTCTTGAGGCATTGCTAGAACCAGTGGTTAATCCACCTAATAGTGATGACCTTGATTTGCAGAGTGAGAGTGTTGAAAGTGCTTACATCCACAAGATTAATAAAGTAGTGATGCCTTTTGTCGATTTAGTCTCTCGCTCCGATGATCGACTTACAAGTAAAGCAACAGATTTTGTGGAGAGGACTTTTGCACTAATTCGTATTTTGAGAAGTCAATTTTGAACAATATTGGGGAGCATGATGAGATGGTGGTAGAGGTAGGTATTTCCACTCTTGAAGCTAAAGCAATGGGAATTGATGAAACTACTGAAATAGAGATTGAGCAACATGAGTTTTATCATATTGATCCAGGGATAGTTGTTGCTAATGAACAATACTTTGAAATATTTTCTGAATTAAGAATGAACACTAAGAAGCTTGAAGCAGTTGTTCTCGATAGTTTTTCTATTAAGAGCAGTCATGGAAAAACTTCAGATGAGGCTGCTGTGGTTTTTTGTTCAATACTTGAGGCAATTAGGGAGCTTCCAGATTCAGTTGAGAATTATTTGGTTAGAATTGAGTTTCTAACGGACAATTTTCATGTTGCTCTAAAGCCAACTATTTTTAGTAATGAACCACCTGTTTATTCTAGCATTCCTAGGTATTATGTACAACTTCTTGTCCATTTTGGAATAAATGGTATAGGAACTGGACATCTTGAGATGGCTTTGATGATTACAGGAACTTCTAAAGTGTAGAATGGCTATTTTGAGGTGTCAGAAGAGCTGGTAAAGTAGGAGATTGGTGATATAGATTCTATCATTCAGTGGATATTTTTTAGTTCTTCTATTGAACGAGCAGTCTTCCTTAGTGCTTCATTGTTTATTCGTGACTGGAAGTGGTACAATGGGATCTTTTGAGCAGTTTTATTTTGTCAAAAGAATATTTTGGAAAGCCTATGGCAATTGCTTCTATGCACAAATTGCGAGAACTAAACAACTCTGATTTTATTTCTACTTTGACATCTTCATTGACTGATGAACAATTTTCTATTTTCTGTTATGCCGTGAATGATGTGGAGTTAGCGAGACAAAGTGAATTGATGAAGAAGACTGCAGAAAGTGTAATATGGAAGTGTCCAAATATGAAATCCCATTCTTTTGGATATAGTCACTGTTTAAAACACCAACTTCCACTTGCTTTCAACAAAGCTGAAGTTGTAGATATTTTTGATTATTTATTTTGTGACTTTGACCATAAATTTGTAGTTGGCGATGCTGAAATTAAAGAGTGGAATTACTTATATGGTTGTTGATATTAGCCTACCAATTACATTGTCCCTCATTAGACATTGAGATTCCATGGAAGGGTAGTGGTGCATGCATTATTCAATATTGTCCTATTGACCAAAAGTTGAAGCAATTGCTTTCAGGAGAAGATTTGCTGACTATTACCACTAAATTTCTTCTTCCAGTATTGGGAAAAAATCTGATTATTGGGGACTTATCTGAGATCCCATTCAATCCAGGTGTGGTTATCTCTTCATTTTCTCATATCACCCTTGAGGACAAGGGTGGCTTGATGGAGAAGTGGATTGCAGATTTTTATTTGATTTATATGCATGACCAAATAGTTTAATCATGTTCGTTGGCTGAAATTTCTAATGATGGTTCATACAATGGCCTAGAATACTATGTATCTCTGGAAAGAGATGTTATGGTGGCAACAACTGTCAACTTAGTTGTTGGAGAATAGCCAACAGATGTTTATACTGGAACTTCTCTAAGTGTTCATCACATTATCATAGGAAATATACCCATGACCATGCAACTGATTCCCATGCTTTATTAGCCAAACTATTAACTAATCAAGTTGAGAAGACATTGGTAAAGCAGATAATAGTAACCTCAGCGTATGAGGTTACCTATGTCGGGCGTCATGAACAATTCAAAAGAAGATTGGAGGAAAAGGGTCTTATCACTGATGATAGGCTTATATTCAGTGCATTTTTCTATGCGGCTTAATCTTATCATGGTGCATCTGATTCTTTTGTTCAAGTGGACAGTTTAAGTATTGTGGCTAACACAAGCTGTGTGCTTAACTCTTCTGTTCAGCCGCAATTCTTGTATAACGGTGAGCACACTTTTATGTCCATTATAATTCCAACTAAAGGTTTATACTCTATTAATTCAACACAAAAGGTTCTTGGTGTATTAATCACCCATGTGGGCTTAGGGATAAGTCATAGAGTGAGTTATGAGATGGGCTTGATGATCCTCATAGCTATTTATCATTCAGAGATAATTGGCATTTTGGATTACTTGGAGGCAATGGTTGGTGAAAATATGCAAAAGAAGAATGAAGTACTTGTTGTTCAATTGAGTAAACGGCCCTTTTTATCTTTATTCATAAATGAACTATTGATGGCTATGAAAGAATAGAGTGATGATATCCACTTAGTGAAGAAGATGAAGATGGTATTCTCTGTTTGCTTGCTCTACAGTGGGATGAGAAGAAAAGTGAAGACAGTCAAGAATTTAATACTTGAATACTGTGTTGGAGACATCAAATGGAGTAATTTTAATGTTCAGTTAACACATTCAGGAGTACAAGCCAATGTGGAGGAAGGAGTATTAATGGTTGGAAAGGGATTGGTTTTTGATAATGGCGGACATAACATCGAGATTGGACCTGGTTGTTTGCTTGAGCTTATGAAGCTTAACATGGGAGAGGCTGCAACTGTTTTAATTGCAGCAAAAGCTCTTGCACAAATAGGACATGCAAGAGTAGATGGTCATTTTATGGCTGCCGCTTGTGAGAATCTGAAGATTCAGTTTCTTAGACTTCATTACTGTCAAAAGCACCAACCTGTAATTGTTCTGATCAATACTGAAGTTATAGTAAACTTGCTGAGTTGTTTCATGACAATGACACTGAAATTACATTTGACAATGCTAGTACCAAGAAGTTGAGGTTGCTTCTCTTGTTGCTGAAGTTAACATGTCAAAATTATGAGAAATCTTGTATTGCATTTGGTATTGAAACATTGCTGCAGGGGATTAATACACAAGTTTGCCAACTTGCCACTGTTGTTCATAGCTTGCAGCTAGTGCCTTTTGAAGGACTATTGTGGTTTATTGCAGCTAAGGTTGAAAGCCTTCTAATTTTTTTTTGATTCGTCAAAATTTCCATTTGATTCCGATGGAATTACCACCCTTGAGGACAATGGTGATTTTAAGGGGAGGGATCTGATACTATATGCTACTGCTACAAGTTTGGAAGATACTAATGCTGTTAAGTTGCTGATATTATTAATTACCCAATTAGTTTTCTTATTCTACATTAGTCCAATTAGTTATGTTGTTTACGTTTTAGCTTGTAAGTTTTCTTTAATTAGTTTTATTCCCTCCACTACCTATGCTGTATTTAACTTGTAAATCAGCGGAGAAAAGTTATGAATGAAAAAACTTTGTTTTATTTGCCTTAGTTCCTTTTCTTCTTAGCTATAGCTTAGCACTAGTTAGCCTCTTCTTCTCTGAAATTCAGTATCTGTATCAGAAGACTCCTCTGATGATTTCAATAATTACTTTCCTACTATTTATAAAAGACACTTTGAGAAGCTTGCGGTCTTGAGGGTTAGATTCTGTATTTGCTCCTCCTCTTATCACACTGTGTTTTTTGGAGTTCGGTGAGTTCTCCTTTTGTTTCTTTGTATACTAGTCGGGTTATGCCCGGGCCAACATCTATGTGGGCAACAACTTTCGGCATTCACCAACTTTTGAGCCTCTCTTTTAACTTTGGGTGTGTCTATGATATGTATATATCACTCTTGGGTTATTTTTCGACAGTGAGTTTATCTTTGGAAAATTACCAGTTATGTCAGCCCGTAAGTAAATTAGTACAAAAATTAACTAATTCATAAAATATTATCAATCTGAGCCGATTAGTCATTTGTAGCAACAAAAAAAAAAAAAATCAAATTTTTGCTTTGTTTTGAGTGGGTTAGATAGATTGGATACATCTTAAGGAGTTTAAATCTTAGTTTTTGGATAATTTGGTAGAGTTTTGAGGTAGTTTGAATTGAAAATCCGAAGTACAAGATGAACATGGAAAAAAGATGATATGTGTATCATATTGTGTATCATATTTGTATCAAATTTGTATCAAATGTGTATCACATGTATATTTATGTATATATGTGTGTGAGATACATGCTTGATACATGTTTAATACGTGTGTCGCAAAAGTATTTTTTGAACTCGATTTTAACTACGAATTTTGATACCAAATCACCTCCAATCTTCCTCAAATTTTATATATTCACTCATCTATATGTTTTCAATAAATTTCAACTATACCCATTAAAAAGGTCCCCTTTTGCTTAGATTTTTAGAATTATGTATAATATTTTTTAATTAATATTTTATCACCGCGATTGCTATATCATTCATGAAATTTTCTTTCCGTCTTACATCTAATACTGCTGATCATGCTTAAAATATGGAAGAAGATCTTTGCGTGTGATTCTTGGAGAGAAAGAATCCCTATTTTTACTGTTTTTTAATTTTTATATGTGTTTGGCTAGTTTTGGTAAGTCTATGATTAATGGCTAGAGGCAGGTAAGTTAGGACTTATTTGGGACATTTCGGTAAGATTCCTAAAATAACTTGTCTTTAATTGAATCTTTAAATTATTTATTATTATTTTATTTAATTTTGATTAAATATCTTAGTAAATGACATATTTTCTTAAAAAGTGATTGTTAGGACCCAGAATTCCCACTCTCGGGATCATGATAGCGCCTAACATTCCACTTGCCAGGCAAGCCAACGTTAGATTAGTTTTAAGCCATTTTAAAACAAATCAAATTTAACTGATGTCAATTACTGAATTAACTAAAATAAAATACGAAAAGCCATAACAACTGAAATATCTAAATACGACCCCGAATTTGGTGTCACAAGTGCACGAGCTACTAGAATAATATAGTTAGAGGTCTGAATGAAAATAAAGTTGTCTGAAAAAAATACACAGCTAAGATAAGGTAGAAGAAACCTTCAGAGCTACGAACATCGAGCAGTTGTACCTCAGGTCTCCGTACTGATAGTCAACCCGAGCAATCTACTGACCGCCGCTGGGACCGACTCCAAAATCTGAACAAGAAGTGCAGAGTATAGTATGAGTACAACCGACCCCATGTATTCTGTAAGTGCTGAGCCTAACCTCGACAAAGTAGTGACGAGGCTAAGGCGGGTCACTTACAATAACCTGTACGCAANATATAGTTAGAGGTCTGAATGAAAATAAAGTTGTCTGAAAAAATACACAGCTAAGATAAGGTAGAAGAAACTTTCAGAGCTACGAACATCGAGCAGTTGTACCTCAGGTCTCCGTACTGATAGTCAACCCGAGCAATCTACTGACCGCCGCTGGAACCGACTCCAAAATCTGAACAAGAAGTGCAGAGTATAGTATGAGTACAACCGACCCCATGTATTCTGTAAGTGCTGGGCCTAACCTCGACAAAGTAGTGACGAGGCTAAGGCGGGTCACTTACAATAACCTGTACGCAATATAAAATAATGACTGGAGAGGAAAATACAGACACAAAATAAGGCAGTTAACTCATGAAAATAGCTTAATCCTAAAAAAAACCCAGTAAATGCCAGAAATATCAATCCTTAGAGTTTCGTACGAAAGTACCCGAGCCAACACAATACAATAAGGAATAGAAATACATAAACTGTTGCGGCGCACAACCCGATCCCACCGTACAATACTATCCTCCCTTATTCCACCATGTAAATATCAATAATAATAAGTAAATATATGTTTCAACGCGCAATCCGATCCCACCATATAATCAGAGTCAATATCATAATCCTCCTTCACCATATCAATCCACCCTTATTTCACCTGTTGCGGCGCACAACCCTATCCCAATGTACAACATAAATCCTCCTGTATTCCACTTGTTGCGGCGTGTGACCCGATTCATAAATAAATCAATAAGTGCAATCAATTTAACAACTCGAATAATAAGAATCTCTACGATTATCGAATATGCAAGCTACAATCAAGAAGGAATCTCGTACCAAAACATGAAAAGCTACAATTAATACCGAGCAACAAGACAAGTCAATTATATGACCGTTAAAGGGTACAAGTAAGACAATTAAGGCAAGTAACAATTAATCATGGAAGCATAGAAGAGATTAACATTTTTAATGCTAGAATAATAATGACAAGTAGCAAGTTGAGGCATAAGAAGCAATTAAAGTATGTAACAGTAAAAACATGGAATAATATAATTAATGAAATACGGATAGACATGGAAACAAATAATTGACGGCGTATAGACACTCGTCACCTCGCATATACGCCGCTACTTATGAAATTCACATAGCACATAGCTCAAGGGTTCCTAATTCCCTCAAATCAAGGTTAGACCCAACACTTACCTCACTCCGTAATCAACTCAAAATTCAACCACGACCTTGACTTTCGAACAAGCCTCCAAACCTAGTAAATTATTTATCAAACGATTCAATATAAGCTTTATAAACTACTCACGAATGAAAGAGGTTCAATTTAGATCATTATTGAAAAAGTCAACAAAAGTCAACCACGATCCCGCTTGGTTAATACCCGAGATTCGGACCAAAAACCAATCACCCATTCACCCCCGAGCCCGATTATATAATTAGTTTCGAAATCCGACCTCAATTCAATGTCCAAATCCCAAATTTATAAAAATCTATAATTCTACCCAATTCCCTAATTTCTACCATAAAAATCCTAGATTTGATGTTGAAGTCTTATGAAATATAATGGGTAATTGAAAAGAAGTAGATTAAAGTCACTTACCAATGAATTTAGGAAGAAAATCTCTTGGGAAAATCGCCTCTAGGGTGTTTAGGGTTAAGAGTTTGAAAGAAATGAGCTAGTTCTCGTTTCCCCCTTCTTTTACCCAGCTATAGTTATCGCAATTACGGCACATAGTTCGCAATTGCGATGAACACAATTGCGATCAACCCTTCGTAAATGTGAAAAGTCTCTAAGCCTGTTGTCATCGAAAATGTGATAGTTTTATCACAAATTCGAACAAAGGCCACCACAAATGTGAACAATCGACTCACAAATACGACTCTGCCTCAGTCCTTCCTTAGTCGCAAATGCGACTCAAAAGTTCGCAAATGCGAACCTGCCCCCTTCACATCTGCGGGCTTCACTTCGCACAAGAGAAGCTGACCCAGCCCTCACCATCTTCACATATGCGAGCCTGACCTCACATTTGCGATCAGGTCTTTGCAAATGCGAGATATGCAGACCTGATGCATCAACACTCTTCTAAGTTCAAAAATCACTTCGTGGATTATCCGAAACTCACCCGAGCCCCTCGGGCTCCAAACCAAATATGCACACAAGTGTAATAATATCATACGAACTCAATCACGCAGTCAAAATACCAAAATAACACCTAAAACTACGAATCGGACCCACAACGAATAAAATTTTCAATGAAACTTAAGAACATGCAATTTCTCAATCGGACGTCTGAATCACGTCAAATCAACTCCGTTTTGCACCAAATTTTGTAGACAAGTTATAAATACTGTAATGAACTTATACCAAGTTTCGAAACCAAAATCCAAACATGGTAGAAACAAAGTCAAACTACGGTCAAATTTAGAATTTCTTTAAACCTTTAGACTTCTAGTTTTCGACAAATTATGATAAATCAAGTTAGAGACTTCCGAATTCAATTTTAGGCATACGCCCAAGTTCCAAATCATGATACGGACACACAAGAACCGTCAAAACACTGATCGTGGTCCGTTTTCTCAAAATGTTGACTAAAGTTAACTCAAATAAACTTTTAAGGCACTATTTTATATTTTTATCAATTTTTCACATAAAAACCTTTTGAAAAAACAGGTTGTGCACGCAAATCGAGGAATACTAAATAGAGCTATTCGGGGTTTCAAACACACATAATTGAGGGTTAAAACTATAAATGACCTATCAGGTCATCACATTCTCTACATGTAAAACAAACGTTCGTCCTCGAACGGACATAGAAAAGTACCCGAACTGGTGAAAAGGTGTGGATATCTACTCCATATGTTCGGCTCGAACTCCCAAGTGGATGCCTCGATCTACTGACCTCTCCACTGCACTCGAACTGAAGGATAACTCTTAGACCTCAGCTGCAGGGCTAGAATAGCCACCGGCTCCTCCTCGTAAGTCAAATCCTTTTCTATTTGGACTGAGCTGAAATCTAACACATGGGACGGATCACCGTGATACTTCTGGAACATAGACACATGGAACACCGGATGAATTGCTGATAAAATAGGTGGCAATGCCATCTTGTAGTCCACCTCACCCACTCTCTTAAGCATCTCAAAGGGTCCGATATACCTAGGGCTCAACTTGACCTTCTTTCCAAACCTCGTCACACCCTTCATGGGTGAAACCCGGAGCAATACCCTCTCTCCAACCATGAATGAAACATAACGAACTATACGATCGGCATAACTCTTCTGCCTAGACTGAGTTGTGTGAAGTCGATCTTGAATAATTTTGACCTTATCCAAAGCATCATGTACCAAATCTGTAACCAACAACCGAGCCTCTCCCGGCTCAAACCATCCAACTGGCGAACGACATCGCCTCCCGTATAATGCCTCATAGGGAGCCATCTAAATTCTTGACTGGTAACTATTGTTGTAGGCAAACTCCGCAAGCGGCAAGAATTGATCCCAAGAACCCCCAAAATCCATAACGCAAGCACAAAGCATATCCTCTAATATCTGAATAGTGTGCTCGGACTGTTCGTCCATCTGGTGATGAAACACTGTGCTCAACTAACCTGCATTCCCAACTAACATTGTACGACCCTCCATAAGTACTAGGTAAACTGCGTACCTAAATAAAAAATGATAGACACGAGCACACCGTGAAGACAGACGATCTCGCGGATGTAGATCTCAGCTAACCGCTCTGAAAAATAGGTAACTGCCACTGGAATAAAATATGCCGACTTGGTCAACCTGTCCACAATAAGCCATACCGTGTCAAACTTCTTCTTAGTCCATGGGAGTCCAACAACAAAATCCATAGTGATACGCTCCTACTCCCACTCAGGAATCTCTAGCTTCTGAAGCAAACCACCAAGTCTCTGTTGTTCGTACTTAACTTGCTGACAATTTAGACACTGAGTTACATGTGCAACTATATCCTTCTTCATCCTCCTCCACCAATAATGTTTCTTCAAGTCCTGATACATCTTGGCGGCACCCAGATGAATAGAATACCGGGAATTGTGAGCCTCCTCAAGAATCAACTCACGAAGTCCATCCATATTGGGCACATAAATACGACCCCGCATCCCTAAAACCCCATCATCCCCAACAGTAACCTGCTTGGCACCACCATGCCGCACCGTGTCCTTAAGGAGAAACAAATGGGGATCATCATATTGATGCTCTCTGATGCGCTCATATAAAGAAGATCGAGCAATAGTGCAAGCTAATACAAGGATGCGCTCTGAAATATCCAACCTCATGAACTGATTGGCCAAAGCCTGAACATCTGCTGCAAGCAACCTCTCACCAACTGGAATATACGCAAGGCTGCCCATACTCACAGCCTTTCTATTCAAGTCATCAACCACCACATTAGCCTTCCCGAGAAGATACAAAATGGTGATATCATAGTCTTTCAACAGCTCCAACCACCCCCTCTATCTCAAATTGAGATCTCTTTGTTTGAACAAATATTGCAGACTCCTATGATCCATGACTACCTTGCACGACACAATATAAAGATAGTGCCTCCAAATCTTCAGCCCATGAATAATGGCTACCAACTCTAAGTCATGAACATGGTAATTCTTCTCATGAACCTTCAACTATTGTGATGCGTATACAATCACTCTTCCATCCTGCATCAATACTGCATTGAGTCCAATACGAGATGCATCACAATACACCGTGTAAGATCCTGAACCGGTGGGCAACACTAATACTAGTGTCGTAGTCAAAAATAGTCTTGAGCTTCTGAAAGGTCAACTCACACTCGTCCGACCATCTAAATGGGGCACCCTTCTGGGTCAATCTGGTCAATGGGGCTGCTATAGATGAAAACCCCTCCACAAACCAGCGATAATAACCCGCCAAACCTAGGAAACCCCGAATCTCTTTAGTTGAAGTAGGTCTAGGCCAGTTTTAAACTGCCTCAATCTTTTTAGAATCCACCTTTATGCCTTCTGCCGATACAACATGTCCTAAAAGGCGACTGAGTCTAACCAAAACTCACACTTTGAAAACTTGGCATATAACTGGCTATCACTCACAGTCTGAAGAATAACCCGAAGATGTTGCTCGTGCTCCTCTCAACTGCGGGAGTATATCAAGATATCATCAATGAATATAATCACAAAAGAATCCAAGTAGGGTTTGGACACCCGGTTTATCAAATCTATAAATGTTGCTAGGGCATTAGTCAACCCAAATGACATCACTAGGAACTCATAATGCCCATATCGAGTCCGAAAAGCCGTCTTAAGGACATCAGATGCCCTAATCTTTAATTGATGGTAGCCAGACCTCAAATCAATCTTCGAAAATACTTTAGCACCCTGAAGCTGATCAAATCAGTCATCAATCCTCGGCAACAGATACTTGTTCTTGATAGTGACCTTGTTCAACTATCGATAGTCTATACCCATCCTCATCGACCCATCTTTCATCTTCACGAACAACACGGGTGCACCCCAAGCCGAGATACTAGGTCTAATGAAGCCCTTATCAAAAAAATCTTATAACTACTCCTTCAACTCCGGCGGGGCCATATGATGTGGTGGAATAGAAATGGACTGAGTGCCCACAGTCAAATCAATACAGAAATCAATATCCCTATCAGATGGCATCCCCGACATGTCTGCAGGAAACACCTCTGAAAACTCATGAACAACTGGAACTAAATATATGGAAGGAACCTCCGCACTAGAATCACGGACATAGGCCAAATAAGCTAGGCATCCATTCTCGATCGTACGTCGAGCCTTCACATAGGAGATAACCCTGCTTATAGAATGGCTAGGAGTCCTCCTCCACTCTAATCGAGGCAACCCCGGCATGGCTAAGGTCATCGTCTTGGCATGACAGTATAATATAGCATGATAAGGAGACAACCAATCCATACCCAAGATAACATCAAAATCTACCATATCAAAAGTAATAGATCTACGCTAGTCTCAAGACTCCCAATTGTAACCACACACGAGTGATAAACACGATCTACAACAATAGAATCTCCCATAGGTCTGGACACATACACAAGGGCACTCAAAGAATCACGAGGCACAACCAGATATGAAGCAAAATAGGATGACATATAGGAATAAGTAGAGACCAGATTAAATAGAACTGAAGCATCTCTATGGCAAACTGGAACAATACCGTGATAACGACGTCAGATGAATCCACCTCAGGACTAGCTGAGAAATCATAGCATCTGGTCTATGCCCCACCACACTGAACTACATCTTTGGGACAACCTCTAACTGACTGGCATCTACCTCTAACGGCTTGACCCCCACCTCTAGTTGCCTGACCCCTGCCCTTGGCTGGCTGAGCGTACGGTGGAAGAACTAGTGCCAGAAAAATGGCACAAGAACTCTGATGTGGCATGTCGTCCAATAATCTCGGACATGATCTCATGATGTGCCCAATACCACCGCACTCAAAACACATATCCTGATGTTGTGGCTGCTGAAGCTAACCCGAACGGGCCGGATAACCACGGTGATAACTTTGAATCAGAGGCACATTGATAGGAGCTGATGGTGCGCTGTAGGCTGGCTGTCCAGAGTAAGGCAAAAAAGGACCACGACTCCCTGAAGCACTGTGAGATGACTAAAGCACTGAATGAAATGGCCTGAGAGGATGTCCCCTACCATAGGTACCCCTGCCTCCAGATGAGGTGTCACATAAACTACCGGAATCACAAGGCCTCTTATTTGAAACCGAAACTCTCTCCCGAGCACAAACCAACTCGATCAGTCTCGCAATATCTACAGTCGTCTGGAAAGAATATCCCTACCTGTCTCCTTGGCTATCTGAAGCCTGATAGTGTAAGTGAGGTGATCTCGCCCAAATCATACCTCATTTTGGGGTTGTGAAGTGACCGATTGCAATAATAGTTACCCAACTAGGAGTTGAGATCGAATCCACATGGAGCGTAGATGGGATTAGGTATATATTTGAACTAAGCGTGTAAAGTGTCTAAGATGCACTTCCACAAGATGTGTTTTGATTCTACTTCTAAATTATGCTACAGTTTGCAAATGTAAAGCTAGAGAATAATATTTCTGGTGTTGTTTTTCAAGTATGTAAAAGATCTAGGGCACTGACTTCCACCTAGGTGTTTGCCTAACGAGTTGTAGGCTTTAGAGAAGGTTTCGTTTGTCGGGGTGTATTATAGCAATTAACACACAATTACCCACTCAATACCTCTCGGTAATATAATGGTTTTACCCAATTTGGCTCTCTCTCAAGTCCAAATGGGTAATGCACAAAACAGTTAATAGATGCTCAAGTCGGATTTTACTATCTCTAGATTCAACCCTTTAATTGGGACTATCAATTTCTTGAGTTCATCCCAATTTCTTGTTAGCCAAGTTTTCCTAGACTAAGTCTCTCTTTCTCAAGTAGAGACTAAGTCAAATGGCTTGAATCAATATTTGCAGCCATTAATTCTACAATTATAGCAAGAACTAGGCTAAATATTACACACCCAACCATAAACAAGTCCTAAATCAACTACCCATTAGGTACCCACACTAGGGTTGAGTCATAACCCTAGTTAGAAATTTAGCTACTCATAGTGGGTGATGAAGAAAATAAAGAAGAAAGGATGATTAAACTCATATTTAATGATAAATAGATGAGAATCCAATGTAAAATTGACAAGGTATGATAAGGTTTCCTAAAACAGTAAAAAAAAATGGCTACCAACTTTCAGATATTCAAAACATGACCTAATTGCGTCAAAAAAGACTATTTATACACAACTGAAATTTTCGGACAAAATTGCCCTTTCGGAGGTTTTGCGACTGCACAATTTTGTGTGCGGTCCGCACTTTGCTGCAGCTCTTGACAGGAGTAGTTTCTGCGGCTGTACAATTCTGAACTACGGCCGCACTTCTTGAGTTCTGTGGACCGCACATTTCTGGTGTGCGGCCGCAGATTTGATATCTGCGGCCGCACAATTATTGTGTGGTCCGCAGATCTTGATTGTCTCGAATTCCCAACTCTCTGAACCTTGACTTCTACAGCCGCACAATTGTTGTGCGGTCCGCACTTTGCATTGCAGCACTGTCAAATTTTCTTCTTGTTCTGTGGCCGCAGACAAAATTCTGTGGTCCGCACTTTAGCCGTTTTGCTTGATTTGTGTCCTTGTTCAAAATCACTCCTTCTTGAGTTGAGTTTATCACTTTGGCTCATTTTCCAATACTCCTGCAAGTAAGCATATTTCATCAGGTTTCGGGAATACCTTTAAGCAGTTTTGAACTAAAACAAAAGTCAAAAGGCGCAAATAAGTAGTCAAAATCCCCACTTCTCAACTCCCCCAAACTTAAGATTTTTTTGTCCTCAAGCAAATAAGATAATTTCCACCTCCACAAGAAAATAGCTATTCCAGCTAAGCTAAGATGAATCAAACACACATCAATTGAGAACAATAATTACCCACACACTCATGAATCATCAACAGGGCAATGCTTTGAAGGTTAAAGCACAAATAACTCTAATGTGACACTTGAGCTTCAAGTGTTGAATTTAATCATCAAGGAAGTTCTCACTTTCATGTAGGTCACTGTGGATCCCAAACTCCTCCTCCTATACTCTCCGTTAGCTCATCTCATTTAAGAATGTAGTACTCTATTCAATGATTTGTGAAAAGTTCGCTCATCACTCTCAAACGAATGTCACAAATACGGCTCTAAGTACCATATGCTTGCCCCTCATGTAAATCACTACTAATGTAAGCTCACTCGGCTTAAAATCATGTAGGGCTTTTTCAGCATGTAATGAAGGATTTTGGACTAAGGTAGGAAATGTTGGAATAGAACGGGTTAATCTTTCCTTAAGCACTCCATTTTCTCTTTTTGGCTCATGCTTTTCCGACTCTTTGAGTCATTTTCTTTTTCCTTAGGGGAACTAGAGAGACTTGACATCACTCTTTCTTGGTCATGATATTCATTTTCTCCTTCTTTGTTTTCTTCGTTCTTTGCACTTTTGCATTTCTTTGAATCCCTTCAACTCTTCAATTTATTCACTTTCTTTTTGTGTTTTTTCTTTTGTTCTTTCTTTTTCTTCATTTCTTTTATATTTTTTTTTGGACCTTGATTCCACTTTCAAACTCCTCGTCTCTCCCCCAAACTTATGTTTTCGCCAATTTGCTTCTCATGAGTGTTAAGGAAAGCTCGGGTACCAAGAGAGGGTTACTACAAAGTGGGTAAAGGCTTGTAACATGGTTATCAAATGAGAAAGGCTTTAGGCTCAAAAGGGTTGACTAGGGATAAAATCATTGGTGGGCCATGGAAAATTTCAAAACGGGTCAAGGAGAGCCTACAATCACTTCTTAAGCCAATCAATTAGAATTTTGCCTAAAAACACATTCGGGACAAGTTCTAGAACATTCATACGGGTACTTGGACTTGTAACAAAACAACTCACCTATCACACAGCTGTATTGTTAAAGAGGATAGAGGCGAGGGCCCACAACAACTGTATTCAATATTGAAAATCGCTAATGGTTCAACTAAACCACTCAATGATTGCAACGTCACTAACTAGAGCCATTTCTTTCCAAGAACTTATTTTTAACCATAAGCGTGTAGTTAAGTGTGTTGGTACCAAGTGAAGCATGCTTGACTCTTTTATTCATTATTACTATTATTTTTTACCTAATTATCAAAAACGGACTCAATTCCTTAAGAAGGCTGTCACGCGATCTATGGTTGGGAAGAGCCACCCGATTCACACAAAAACCACCTTTGGAAAGAACCGTGACATTAAGAAAATCAAAGGCTTATTGATCACTTAAATATAAAAAGAAGCTACCAAATCAACAAGAAGCTACTAAAGTAAATAAGAAGCTAAACTACTAAGAAACAAAATAAAGAAGCTATGAAGTAACTACTGAAAGCAAAAATGAATATACGAGCCGAGAATGGGAAAGAGAATATATACATCAATAGAGAGGGAGGAATATATACATAACGAAAAAGAAAATAAAGATAAAAAGAGAGTATTATAGTTATTACAGGCCAATATCATATCAAATCAAAATGGACCACCCCCCTGAATAAGAATAACCATTGTCCTCAATGCTTAACAAGAATCAAAATAAGGGATGGAAGAGAGTAAAGAGAACTCCCTATGTAGTCTCAGTGTGCATGGAATCATCACCACCCTCAGGATCCTCCAACTGGATCTCATCATATTCTGCTCGGGGAGTAACGGGGTTGGTGAACATCTGAAGCACCTCCTCAGCAGTATGGGCAGCAAGGTCTGGCTCGTTAAACTGGCTAGCTGGTGTCACCGGTGCTGATGGTGCTGCTGGGTCTGCTGGTACTGATGGATCTGTCTCCATCAGTAAGTCAAATGGAAGATCACCAGCTGCTGCTATCTTGGTCACCTCTTTTCTCAAAGTGTCCACTGATTTTCTTGAGGCCTGTGATTTCCTCATCTTCTTCACCTATTTACCCAACAAATCAATAGCTCATCCATGTGCCACCAATGTATCCATGATGGTTTTTTGATTGTCCAAGATCTTTTTCAATGTTACCTCCACAAACAGAGGAACCTGTGGTGCTGCTGGGGTAGAAGACTGAGCTACAACAGTACTGGATATGTTAGATAGCTTTGTAGTAGTTGTCTTTATCCAGTTGTTGAGACTCGCCAATGTCTGAGAGACTCGCAGCGCAGTGAGTGGATATGTGGAGGAGGAATGAACTGATACTAATACTGATGGTCTAGAAGATGGAGGTGGTGGCATGTCAGCTGTCTCGGTGGAAGGACCGACTGCTGT
>AWOL01S0211476.1:9531-35083 GCA_000715115.1 Nicotiana otophora
GATCGGCACTATCTGCGATGGAACCACCTACATCCATTCAAAGATGTAGCGCCCCCGGCAAAAAGGGACGTTAGTACTGTCGAATAGTACTAGTATGTAAGGCAAACACCAATCTTAGTAGAATGAACAGTGAAACAAAGAGAAGACAGTCATAATAATCATTAAGTACTTCACATAAATACAAAGAAACACCAAGTAAGGATCACAATTTCCAATTCAATTCTTCCATCTTTTTAGGTTAATAATCTTTAGTGCCAAAGCCACAACTCACAATGCCACCATGTTTTTACATGGAGTCTGGTCTCGGCCCGACCGGCTAAGCCATCTCAGGTGAGACATATCCATATCCACAATTTAAATCAATAATTTCAACACAAATGCCACCATGTGTACATCATGGCGTCCGATCTCGGCCCGATCGGCTAAACCATCTCACTTGAGACATAGCCTCTTTCAATTGTTCACTCAATTCACATTTCTTTCCCATCTTTCATTACATGGCACAAACAACCTCATTTATTAAGTAGTTCTTAGCACTTGGGAACATTTTACAATTCAAGTCTTTCCCTTTTTTATCCGTTCAAATAACATCATCATTCATATCAATAAGTATCAGCACATAAGGCATTACACATATAAGGGAAGGAACTTGGAAAATCATAATAACATTCTCAAGTAGCGTGATGACATGGTAAACATCTAAAACAATTAGGGAACATAGATCTTCCAACCCAACACACTAAGGCAAACAATTCTAGTATGATCAAGTTGGAACTTACATCAATTATTCGGACACCAGGAGTTCGATTCTAGGAAGAAGAGAGTTAGTCATACGTACCTCAATTGCGCTTCTTTAGACTCTACAATTATCCGGAACCCTTAGCAACCTCAATCTATTTTAGCAATATACAAATCGAACCCAGAATTAGGAAAACGTTCATAGTTCTAGCTTACTTTTTCCCCACTCTTTATCATACATGCATGGAAGATAAACCACCCTCATACCCATGAAGTATCACACTAGTACTCCATTATAGCTATGTTTGAAATTAAGAGCTGGGGTGATGTAGTCTAACAACCTTTTGGATGAAGAATTTGGTGCTATACTTGAATATTTCCAAAGCTTTAAGTGATGATTAAAGATTAATTTGATGACAACTTAGGCCCTCCTTCTTGAACCCTCTCTCTCTCTCACTCTAGAAATATCAGAAAATGAGCTCAAAATAGACATAAGGGGTGTTCTAACGGAATGGGGGTCGGGTTTTAAATTAAGTAAAAGGGTGCCCCGACACAGGTCTACGGTCGCATATGCGACCGCATAATGGTATGCGGTCCGCAAAGTGACCGCAGAAATGGCCCTCAAGGGCCTAAACTTTCGGCCCAGATATGCGACCAGTATGCGGTCCGCATACTTGTTCTGCGGTCGCATAATACACCGTAGAACTACTTCTGTAAAAACCCAAGAGGGATTATGCGACTGATATGCGGTCCGCATAGTGATTATGCGGTCGCATAATCGACCGCAAAGCTGAACTCAAATTGGCCAACTTTCTGCTTCACTCTGCGGCCATTATGCGGTCCGTAGAGTGATTATGCGGCCGCATAATAGGCCACAGAAATGCGTTCTTCTGCGAACATTTTCCTCTCAGTCCGTAGGGTACTGTTCAATCCAAAAAGTCCGAACTAACGCATGAATCTAACTTGGCACCACGAAAATTCGAGTTTTTGGTTAATTTTTTTTACGGGTCCTTACATCCTCGCCCCCAAAGTACGTGTTATAACATTTAAAACTTATAGACCTTCGACGAAACTTATTTTCTTCAATTCGTTTAGCCTCTAAGCCTTTCAACCCTCTTGGTACTTATTATCCATGATCTTTAATATTTGTAACCTTTAAAGTAACATTATTAACTTACTTTATTTACTTTCAAAGATGATCTCATTTCTGAGCTTACATCATTTATCTTACGAAGTACTCTTACGTACGAAAACATGGGGTGTAACATTATTCCCCCCTTTGGAACATTCGTTCTCGAATGTTGACCGATGCGCTTATCAGTATCATAACATATAGCTCTTGAAAATACTTTAATATTGTCCTTCCCATCTAGATAATTATTCTGTGAATAAATCCAAAGGCCAGGGCATTCCCCCCTTTAGGCCTCTTTCTCACACTACGACTTGGGATCGAAATTCTTCCAATCTTGTAACCGTTGCTACCTTCTGTCATGTAGCATGTATGACTCTGGCCTTGTATGTGTGCCTATACGACTCTTCTCTCATTTTTTCTCCAGCTTTTAGCCAATCTGTATGCCTTACTTTGTGAACATATACAGAACTATGACAAGTTGTCCCTTGGGGCATCTATAGGTTTACTAAAGTTCTTCTCTCGGTACTTTGTCGAACTTACGACCATTGCTATATCTTGTTTCATAGCCTCGGTTATCTACGCTTATGGCTTTACTACATCTAGGTAGATTATATTATACCATAACACTTACTTCGATTTATTATTACCGAGGTCTGCTACCCAACTCTAGGTTACTCTCTCGCTACTTATCCTCTCTATATAAATCTAAGTCCTTTAGTTCTTCTTCATTACTATTCATCTTAAGAATGACGGCCTAATCTCATCTCATACTTTGTAACTTTTATCCATCCATTGTTGATTCACCTTAATATTGATCCATAATCTACCACTGATAACTTAAAACCTCTTACGTAATACATTAACTAGGGCTCACATCGTATTGAGGAACATTTGAAGTGATTTGCCTGATCCACCTAGGGACGATACTATACTATACTTCAATAACCATATTTCATAGCATCCTAACGTGATTCATCTTATGGGGGTATTCTAATCTCATGCAATTCATGAAATCCCTTTTCTCGTTAAATCATTACTCAATCAAAGGCTTAAACATCATTCTCTTATCTATCACAATTACACCCTTATTCTACTACTAGGGCAGCATTCCATATCTTCTAAATGCACCTAGTCTTAGACTCCTCCGAGTTAATTCAAGCTATACTGAGCTTTCTATAACTTACGGAAACTATTAGCTCTCTTGTTTTGATGGGCTTAATCCCGAGGCCTTACCTATTCTTGTCACCTTCTCACTCATCTTTTCTTATCCTTACTCCTATATACCTAAAACCTTATCGCTCTACGATACTTTAGCTTGCGACCTACACATATCTATTCATACTACTCACAACCTTCCTTTAACTTGCTAGCACCATAGATTTCCTTTCGTGCCTTCTCAGTTGCCTTTAAACATAAGCAATTACTTTTCATGGCCATTCTGCCACTTGTTGCATGAATGCTTGGCTTATCTTAGTGCCCAAGAATACTAGAATTTCCTGTAACTTATATGATCTCAAATATCACTTTTGATTTTTACTTCCCGTTCATTAGCCACGATAGGTGCCATTTTTTTATGGAGTGCATACAATGTTGTAGCGAGACTGTTGTTACAAGATCATTTTCTCTTTAGGTCAATATACTTAGGCAGAAGCCTTCTTTCTTATTTCCTCAGCTAGTCTTTTGTTGTAGTACTTAGGGGAGACCCTTTGACTCTTGTAAAGCTGCGAACTTATTACATCATATACCTAACAAAATTTTTGATGTTCTTGCTCACCTATAAATAGCCCTAGTTACTTACCTCGTCGCCCTTGTACTCCTAGGGTTGCTTTTGAACTGAAATTTTGACTGTCTCCCCAGTGGCACTCTATTTAATTTCCGTAACACTTATACGGTACCTTTAACTACCCCAACTCCTATCTGAATATTTCTCAAGGATTACAATGTCATATGTGTGAGACTGAATTCTCTATGTTGGGGTTCACTATGTTTATCTTGCATGATCTGTAGATTTATCTGTATCCTCTTGTCTAGCCGTAACTAGACTCTTTCTGAATCAACAACTAACTACTCATTGGTCCATTTTCATACCTATATTCCGCGTAATCTCTCTTGGGTTATTTCCTTTATCTTAACTTACCTCTCGCACTGGCTCCTTATGTATCAAGTATTCATTCGCACTTATTTATCAATAACATCCTGTACGGGAACCCTTACTGCCTCTCCCCGACGTTGTGCTTGTATAATATTCTGGAGTCGTAACATATCCGCATGATCTGAATCAACACAATCTCATTCCTTTTGCCTTTTTACCACATTCTTCCTTTACTATTACATAGTTACCTATTCATCTTTGGTATTTTTTCACATCTTCACAGACTCTTACTCACCCTGCATTAACCCTTTTGTACCAAGGATAACTGAATTTCTTACGCACGAGGGTGACACCTAGTGTAACTGGCACACTTAATCCCTTGATCTTAACTCTACTCACAGTGCTTGCTTTAGGGAAGCGTCTTCCGGAATGAACTTTAAAGGTAATACTTTTGTTGTCCATTCTATTATTGCCGGAACGCTATCTCTGAAAGTCTCACGATGCCGACTATTATCAAATCTTCCGATCCCTAATTCATGTTCAGTTTATCTTGTTCACTAGCCCATAGTGATTTCTATTACTCTGGGGGTCTAACATAGCCATAAATCATGTTGGAGTCACCACTCATTTCTCGAAATAAAGGTATGACTTTATGGATTATACAATTTTATTGTCTCAAGGCCTGTCACCTCTTGTCTTTTAGACTCTGTCATTTTGTTATATTTTGATTTACCGTTATCACCCATTTATCACATCTTATTCATAATGCTTAATTTACTCTTTTCTTATTCTCCGGCTAATATTTCTGTCTATCACTTTATTCTGAAAGCTTCAACAAAATATTCTTTCACTTTTAGCTCCCCTTACTTCATCTCACTAGCTCTTCGGGATGCCTAACATTCTCTCTGTTTTTTTTACTATTGACGAGAGTCATACTAAGGTAAATATTTATCCCTTCTAATATTCCACTATCTATCTTCTGAAATTTCTGAATATTCTAGTATTCATATCTGATTGTACTATTCTAGAGTTAACCATCTGGGTGTCTCACAAGGAGATTTGTTACCGCATTTGCACTATCTTTCGGAAATGTTAGCAAATGATAACAATACATCTACCATTTTGGGTTACTCTAATCCTAGCAGGATCCTGATATCCCATCCTTCTCTTAAACAATATCTGTTAGCTCTCATAGGGTATAACTAATTTGTTAGCTCCTATGGGTGTGGCCAATTGTACATACCTTTATTACTGTTGAAAGTAACTCAGAATGCTTATATTTCTCTGCTTGATTTGTAAATACTGATAATCTTCACTAACTAGTACCTCGTACCCTTCTTCACCTTGCTTCTTTTACTTGTTGAAACTTGTATCTACCTTCTGATTCTCTTATTGCTTTTTTACCACATGGGTGGATAAATATTCATGCCTTAGGGCTCCTTATCAAGGAGCTTACACATCTTAGTACACACATGATCTGCTGAAGAAATCACATTTACTCATCATAAGCATGATGCAAAATCGAGTTCCTCTAACTCAACTCTTCCACAACCACATTCAATCTCTTACCAACTGTCTTTGTGGATGTAGGTATCGTTGTATCACGAATAAAGTTGAATTTAGGAGTTTGAATTCTTACAACTGAGCTCTACCACACGATCTAGAGTAAGAAGAAAGCGTGACAATCCTAAATGCCCTGTAGCCTCCTACTTATAAGTGTGGTGCATAACATACTCATAAACAAGACTCTACTAGACACGTCTTGTAGACTCCGTAGGATAGAACTGCTCTGATACCACTTTTGTCACGACCCAAACCGCAGGGTCGCGACGGGCACCCGATGCCTTACTCAACCGAGTACCAACGTAACATATCTTTCTTATCATACCATCATGGGTATGTGGGGCAAAAGGGCCATAATGAGATAGTCAGAATAAAACATAAGGGAATACTAGACATAGGACGACCTAACATGATTTAGAAACTTATACATGTAACATACGGGCCTATACGACCGAAATGATCATTTGTACACTCAAACACATAGGGCGACAAGTCCATACAATCATCCATATACAAGACATATGTCTACAAATCTCTAAAAGTACATAAACATCATAAAGGCCGGGACAGGGCTCCACCATACCAATAATCTATACATGTCTAAAGCATACTGACTAAATAGGCAACTCCGGAGCAAATGGAGTACACCAACACCTTCCGCTGAGCTGATAGCCTACTAGGAGGATTGTCAACCTGTCTATCGAGACCTGCGGGCATGAAATGCAATGTCCCCAGGCAAAAGGGATATCAGTACAAATAAAGTACCGAGTATGTAAGGTATGAAAAGCAGTATATAAAAGACATGAAAGAAACATGGAGTAAGAATTCAACCTGTATTCTGAATGGCTCTGTGAATCATGAAATATTTAAAATGTCATGTATATGCTTATAAATGTCATATCATGCATAGGTATATGCATACATAACATCATCAAGCCTTTGAGGACATCCCATCATATCATGTCGGCCTCTGTCGGCGAAATCATCAACGTATACCAGCTGATTAAGTGGTGGTGCGTATATAACGCCATAACCTTTCCCCATATACCATATACATATAATATATGCGTATATAACGACATCTGGTCATGGGTCAATATACATATATAAACGAATGCAATGCATAAGAAGTAAGTCAATAAGATCTCTCGGGATGTCATAAGATCAATATGCCTTAGGTTAATATCATGGAATAAACTTTATCAACTTAACTATTTTTTGAGACCCATGAACAAACGATATAATAATATGACACATGGGGAATCAAGAACATAGGCATCCCTAGTAGTTCTAAGAATAGAGTCACTTGTGAAAGTTGCGTGTTTTCTCGTTTCGTTGTATCGTATGGATAATGTCAAAAGGAAAGAAGGGATAGCCTTAACATACCTTAACTTCGTTGAGTCCTTAATACCTTCCAAGCAATTCTTCAAACAACTCAACTCAATCTACCATAATATAAAGAGATTCAAAATCAGTGCTAAGTAAAGGCTAAGTCCGCAACTTAAACTAGTAGCTCATTTATGTAAATTTGGGCAGCATCTCCCCTGTAACAAGGGCCTCCTCCAATACCATATACCAACAACAACAACAACCAGAGCAATACAATACGAACAACATCAATAATAGGGTAAAAATATTTCATTAACAAGTCATCAACATGTCACGACGAGCGGCAAGCTCGGACTGAATCCCTTTAGCACCCTTCAACCCCATTATCATTAATTCTTGAACTTATTAATATATACAGTATAATAACCAGTACCTTTTAAAGGATTTCCAGCCTTGTACTTAATTTTAAAGTTAACCGAAATAGCCTAACACAAGATAATATTACTATGGACAACTTCCTAGTGCTTTATAGCCATTTCTTTTCTAGTTACCAATTTCCTCAACAAAATTGACATGTAAACCAACATAATTATATAAAAATATCATAGCCAACTTATTTTCCATAATTTCCAGCCATATGAAGTCATATACACAACTCCAAAAGAGTCCAATAAGAGAAAACTTCTCATACAACTTCAAGTTCTATCTTGTAATTCTTCATCCAAATAACATAACCAACACATAGATAAGCTTAAACCCAAGAAATAAGATGTTATACATACCTTAAATAATGAGAACAAACTCGAACCAAAGCTTCCCTTAGCTTACAAGCAATCTTAATGGCATCACAACTCCATAGAGATTCTTTTCTTCACTTAGGCTAATGTTTGAGGTTAGGTCTAGGCAAAACCACCTTGGATTCTACTTGGAACCACAGAGGACCGATAGAGAGGTGTTGAGAGAGTTTGGAAACTGTACTTGGTCGAAAATAACCTAAAATGAGCCGTCCAAACCCTTTAAAATGTTCAAGGGTGGTCCACAGCCTAAGTGGGTCTCATTGGGAGCTGCTTGCGCGGTCTCGAGAAAACGTGAATATCTCTCTACTCTGATGTTGTATCATTGAATAGTTTAATACATTAGAAACTACACTCATAGATCTTCAATTTTGTAGGTGGATCACCCCATTATTCATAGTACATTTGGAGAAAAAGCTCAGCTACATTTGACCTAATGTTCAACACATTTATGAATGTATCTTGTGATGACCTTTGCCAACTTTTGTTCCACAAACCGCTTGACTTCAAAACGTAACACACCACTATCATACGACTAAAATGACCCATAACATAACCTCCTTATCATGTTAAGAACCCTAGTCTCACCCCAAAGTATGTGTTATATGTTACATTTTGCATTTTCGTACGTTAAAGTTTCGTCGTATGTTAATCGACGTAGGCTCGGGGATGAGATTATGTTTTTTAGGTTATAAGTATTTATGCTATTTATAACAGGTGATAAGTAAGTGCCGTGAAGGTTAGAGGGTAAATAAATCAAAGAAAATAAGTTTCATTGAAGGTTGTCAATTTGGGATAAAATACGGTCCAAGCTATAATATCCCGTATTTATGGACAAGTGCTCCATACAAGGTACCACATGACCATGATAGTAAGGTGTATAAAGTATTTTAAAAGTGATTAGTATTTTAAGTAAATTAAGATATTACCTAATTATATTGGTAATGAGTTAATTATTAATTTGAGTGGGAAGTTAACAAATCAATTAGATATTTGTGGATAAGTTTTTGGTGGAATCATCACCCCAACGTGGCAGCAAGGTGGTTATGTTTACTAAGACTAAACAATGACTCTTGGGCTTATGTGGCAAGATGGCATATTTAGGGGATTTTGGCAAGGTAATCCATATCAAGTGGGGCCCACAACCCACTATGATAAGAGACCTCCCTAATTCATTAAAGGGAGATACATATATCTGCAAAGTAACGGATGAAGGCTACAAAGGAATTCATACGAAACTACTTAATGTAATAGCAACGTTGCTTGCAATTATAAGGGAGCACTGTATAACCTTTCTCAAGAATATCATATGGATATTTCCCTACTTCGATCCACCGTTACATGTTTTATCGCAAAAGACATGGGTTAGAGGGATTGTTAAGAGAATCGGCTTAGGTATGTTAAGGCTATCTATTCTTTCCTTTTGGCATGATCCATATGATACAAACGAAACGAGTAAACACACAACTTTCATAAATGACTCTATTCATAGAAGTTCTAGGAGTGCCTATGTTCTTCATTCCCCACGTGTTCTATTATTATATTATCTGTTCATGGTCTTAGAAAAATGCGTAAGTTGATAATGTTTATCCGAGAGATCTTATTGACTTACTTCATTATGCATTTCATTCATTTATACATGTACATTGACCCATGGCCAGATGGCGTTATATACGCGTATATTATATGTATATAGGATATGGGAAAAGGTTACGGTGTTATATATGCACCACCACCTTATCAGTTGGTATACGTTGATGATTTCGCCCACTGAGGCTGAGATAATATGATGGGATGCTCTCAGAGGCTTGATGACGTTATGTACGCATATACCTATGCATGATATGACATTTATATACACATGCATGACATTATAAATATTTCAGGATTCACAAAGTTATTTAGGCTTACAAGTGGATCCCTTTACTCCATACGTCTTTTATGTCTTCTAGGTACTGATTTTCATGCCTTACATACTTGGTACATTATTCGTAGTGACGCCCTTATTTCCTGGGGCCTGGGTTTCATGCCCGCAGATGCAGGTAGACAGGCTGACGGTCCCCCTTCTTAGGATCCTTGATCAGCGAGAGTTGGTGTACTCCACATGATCCGGAGCTGTTATTGATTTTGGTACGCTACTTTTGTACATATGGGTACGACGGGGCCCAGTCCCGTCCTTTATACAGTTGTACACTAAATTAGAGGTCTGTAGATAGTCATGTATAGTTGGATAGTATGTGGCCTTGTCGGCTTCTAGTTTTGGATATATAGTTGTCTATAGCAGCCTTGTCGGCTCGCCCTACCGTATTCCGCATGTATATGTATATATGTCTTTTGGACATGTTTTCCTCACGTATGTTATTCACGTGATTCAGCAGTTTATTGACAGATGTTACTCATGACCTACCCTTAATTCATGTTTATATCTTAGACGCATGCTTATGGGTGTTTGACAGGTAGGACTCTGTCACTCGTCATGGCCCATCGGTTTGGGTCGTGACATTATAACATTCCAAACTTATCGACTTTTGACGAAACTTATTTTCTTCAATTCGTTTAGCCTCTAAGCCTTCCAACCCTCTTGGTACTTGTTATCCATGAGCTTTAATATATGTAACCTCCAAAGTAACATTATTAACTTACTTTATGTACTTTCAAAGATGATCTCATTTCTAAGCTTACATCAATTGTCTTATGACGTACTCTTACGTACGAAAATATGAGGTGTAACAACCTCGCAATCATCGGACCATCTGAACGGAGCACCCTTCTGGGTCAGTCTAGTCAAAGGTGTTGCAATAGATGAGAAGCCCTCCATAAGCCGACGATAATAACCTGCTAATCCCAAGAAACTCCTGATCTCAGTCGTTGTGGTAGGACAAGGCCAACTTTGAGCTGCCTCGATCTTCCTGGGATCCACCTTAATACCCTCACTTGATACAACATGTCCCAAGAACGCTACAAAATCTAACCTTAACTCGTACTTGGAAAACTTAGCATATAGCTTATGTTCCTGCAAGGTTTAAAAATATAACTCTCAAATGCTGCTCGTGCTCCTCCATACTACGCGAGTAGATCAATATGTCATTAACAAAGACAATGACAAATGAGTCAAGATATGGCCTGAACACCCATTTTATCAAATCCGTAAATGCCGTCGGGGCATTGGTCAAGCCGAAGGACATCACTAGAAACTCATAGTGCCCCATACCTAGTCCGGAAAGCCGTCTTCGGAACATCCGAAGCACAAATCTTCAACTGATGATACCCAAACTTCAAGTCGATCTTAGAGAACACCCTGACACCTTGTAACTGGTCAAACAAATCATCAGTGCGCGACAACGGGCACTTGTTATTAATGGTAACTTTGTTCAACTAGCGGTAATCAATGCACATATGCCTACTCACATCCTTCTTCTTCACGAACAATACCAATTCACCCCAAGGCGACACGCTCGGCTTGATGAATCCCTTCGCGAGCAACTCCATAAGTTGGTACTTCAACTCTTTCAACTCCTTCGGAGCCATGCGATATGGTGGAATAGAGATAGGTTGGGTGCCTGGCGCCAAATCAATACTGAAATCGATATCACGATCCGGATAACTAGTAGATCAGTAGGAAATACATCGAAAAACTCTCATACCACCCACACAGAATCTATTGCGGGAGTATCTACAGTGGTATCTCGAACGAAGGCCAAATAGCCCAAACAGCCCTTCTCGACCATATGTCGAGCTTTCAGGAAGAAATAAACCGACTGGAAGTACCAACAGATGAACCCCTCCACTCTAATCTGGGCAACTCAGGCATCGACAAAGTAATAATCTTGGCATGATAATCAAGAATGGTATGGTATGGAGACAACTAGTCCATGTCTAGGATAACCTCGAAATCAACCATATCGAGCAACAAAAGGTCTGCTCTGGTCTTATAATCGCGGAAAGTCACTACACATGACCGCTAGACCCGATCCATAACATCACAATCATCCACTAGTGTGGACACATATAAGGAGCAAATAGAGAAGAGACATAGGAATAAGTAGACCCTGGATCAAATAACACCGAAGAATCGAAGGCGACTGCCTCTGGCCTGGCTAGGAAAGCATAGAATCTAGCCGGAGCTCCGCCTGACTGGCCTTCACCTCTAGGGCGACCCCTACCCACCTGCCCTCCGGCTCTGGCCACGCGGGCGGGCGGTGTGGTAGCAGTGCAGTAATCATGGGCCGATGGTCCTGCTGTACTACCTTGCCCCAAAGTCTACGAAAAAACCTCTTCACGTGGACCAACTCCCCGCACTCAAAACAACCCCTCGGAGTGGTGAACTACTGATCCGATGTATGACCCTGATGGACTGAATACCCACTAAAGGAAACCTGAATAACTGGCGGACAGTAAGTACTCTTTGGAATAGCACTGAAGTATTATCGTGATGGAGCACTCCGAGCAAGCGATGGTGCTGAATGCATGGGCCTACTAGACTGCCCCTCATGAACCGACCTTTGCCCTAGGTGGGGTGCCATTAAATCCACCAAACTATCGGGGCCTCTTATCCCTTGGCGCAAAATCTCCGTTGCAGTTGTGGATATGCTCGATCCTCCGAGCTATATCTACAACCTGATGAAAGGAAGTCCCCATCTCTGCCTCACTGGCCATAGAAACCTGAATCTTTGGGTGTAGACATGCAATAAACCTCCGCACCCTCTCTGTATCTATGAGGAGTATAATGGATGCACGGCAAGACAAGTCAGTGAATCTGGCCTTTCTGAAGGTGGTATGTACTTCTCCAAGAACAAATACGTAAACTGATCCCAAGTCAAGGGAGGTGAACCTGCTGGATTGCTATGGAGGTAAGCCTGCCACCATCTGTGGGCCTCAAACTGAATTGTGATGAAGTCCACCCCGTTGGACTCCATTATTTCCATGTTACGTAGCCTTTCCTTGCACCGATCAATGAAATCCTATGGGTCCTTTGACCGCTCACCCCAAAGGCAGGAGGACAAAGCCTAGTCCATATGTCCAACTGCTTCAGCTGCTCAATGGTCGCGGCTGGTTTCGGCTCTAGCATAACCGCTATAACTGGCTGGACCCCGCCCGCAGGTACTACACCTAGGGTCAGATAAACGGTAGTAGCGTGCCCTAGATCCTGAGTGGTAGGGGTCTGTGCTCCCCCTCCCGCCTGATATGTGGCGGGGTCTGTAAGAAATAAACCAGCATGCATCATAGAATCCATGAACCGCATCATACGGTCCATGACCTCCTGGAAGCCCGATGCGGTCATAAAATCTGCTGGGGCTAACTCAGCAGCAGGTATACCTCATCCTTCTCCTTGATAACAAGATCCTCAACTGGATCCACTGGTCGTACTACTGGGGCAACTCTAGGATGTCCTCGTCCTCTAACAGGGGCTGAAGCCTTCCCGTGGCCTCTGCCTCGGCCTTTAGCAACAGGGGGAGCAACTCCTCTACCACCGGGTACATCTGCTGCGTGCGTTCTCACAAAATATAAGAGAGTAATAGAAAGATACTTAGCACAACATCAACTGCACGATAGGAGATGAAGAAAGAGAAGTTTCCTAACACCCCATAGCTTCTCGAAGATAAGTACGGACATCTCCGCACCGATCTGCAAGACTCTACTAGGCCCGCACATGACTCGTGAGATCTATGTGAACCTAAAGCTCTGATGCTAGGCTGTCACGGCCCAAAACCTATTATAGGTCACGATGGCGCCTCCGCCGTTAGGCAAGCCCATACGTAAACCTCCAACTTAATTATTCCTTTTTAACTTTTAAAAATGGAAGTTTCCTTAAATTCACCGATTAAAAGTAAATTCTCATGGAACCGTACATACTTCTTTCCCAAAATATCAAGTGTGAATAATACAAAACCACAGTGATAGTAATAATAAGTACAATATGTCACACCCTAAACTTGGGGAGCGCGACCGGCGCTCAACCGAGTGAACCCGGCTGAGTAAGCCTGCTAGATACTTTCTACCCCAAACTCACTCATGGAAAAATAGGTGACATATATTCATTAATTAGACAATAGGGAGATCATGAATACAATACCAAAACCTTTCTATTAGTTTCTTCATCTTTAATATCTCAAAGTACACACCTTTTTATAGGCTAAAGTGGAACAAGTGATTCGTTCAAACATAAACACGAATTGTTTGACTTCCCCCAACACCGACATACTAACCACACAATGTCTACTGAGCCTCTAAAAGATACAAAGGAGTACAATGATAGTGCCGACAACAAGGCTCCGGCTATACCTCCAAAGATGATAACAAAATGTACAAAAGATACATGACCCCGGAATGAGGTGGGGCTCACCAAGTCTGCTAGGAGGAAGGTGTACTGCTATCGCTGGTCAATGTTACCTTTTGTGGAACCACCTGCATCCATTAAAGATGCAGCGCCCCCGGCAAAAGGGACGTTAGTACAGTCGAATAGTACTAGTATGTATAACCAAACACCATTTCAATAGAATGAACAATAATACATGGAAGAAAATCATGATATCAATAAAATTCTCAAACAATACCAAAACATCAAGATAAGAACCATATAAGTTTTCAACTCACTTTCCATGTTTTTATGTGGGGAGCTCTTTAATTCCAGTATATCATTATTCACAATACCACCGTACTTTTACACGGAGTCCGATCACGGCCCGATCAGCTAGGCCGCCTCATTTGAGACATTAACCACAATTATAATTTTCAATACAATCACTACCATGGCATGGCATCCGATCATAACATGGCATCCGATCACAACCCGATCGGCTAGGCCGTCTCACTCGAGACATAACCTTTTCTATCAATCATCTCACATCATACTTCCTTCACATCTATTCAATTCATCAGCACTTATGGCCACAATTATAATATCATTCTTGGCACTTGGCCGAATTTCATGTTTCATGCTCCCCTTTTCATTTTAACACGCCATTACCATTATCGACAACAAGACTCTTCAATTCAAGGCTTTTAGTTACACATGAGAGCAATTAAGAATTTTAGACATATAGAGATCTTGTTCACATAATTTGGAATGATAACCTTCACTCAAGCATAACTTGAAATCGTAACAATTATAACACATACAACCACACTTTGAATATATACTCAAAAGATAACATAGGACGAATAAATGCATTTAAAACACATATTGAACATGTATCTCTCAACACAAGATTACTCGGGATAACCGATTTCATAATGATCAACTAGGGTCTTACATAACTTACATGAACACCGTGGAATTCGATTCTAAGAGAGAGGTTTAGTCTGTTATCTCAATTGAGCTTTCTTAAACTTTAAAACATTCCAAAATTCTTAGCAACTTCAATCTGTTTTAGAAATATAACAAGTTGAACCAAAAACTAGGAAGATGATCATGATTCTAGCTCATTTGAGCATATTATCAAGCACTAGGTGTGCATTAAGGTTTTTAAGGACCTTTTACGAAAGATTCCATCATCCCTCAACCCATTATCTACCATTTTTAGCTCACAACCTTCCTACATTATTTGATAACAGATGCATGCAAGATTCCCATACCCAAAAACTGTCTTGCTAATTACTCCCTTTTTAGTAGATTTTCGAATTAAGAGCTAGGGCATAGACTCTTACCTTTAGGATGAAGACTTTCCTTCTTAATCTTCAATTATTGAGCAAGAATTGATGGATAATAGGTTGAAGGTTACTCCCCCACTTGAAGCACTCTTTCTCACTCTAAAAGTATCAGAAACTTTGCTCAAAATGGACTATGACATATGTTTTAACGAAGTAGGTTCGGGTTATAAAAACCCAAAAATAAAGCGCCGCAGAACCTCCCTGCGCAAAATTCCAAGTCTGATTATGCAATCAAAGTGCGGCCCGTGAAATGGTTGTCCGATCGCATATCTGGTCGCAAAATTGACATAAAAAATAGCCCAAATAGCTGCTTCACTCTACGACCATTCTGTAGCCCGCAGAGTGATTATGCGGCCGCAGAAATGCCCAACCCTGCAAAATATTTTCCTTCAACTCCCCAGCATCACGGAACCCCGATTTTTAGGAAAACTTTCACTGGGCCTTACACAATAGTTATATACGGTACTGCCGAGACAAACGACCTGATCCCTTAAGAATAGTGATACATGGTACCGCTGAGGCGAACGACCCGATCCTATAGGAATAGTGTTACCATACTGCTGAGGCGAACGACCCGATCCCATAAGAGTAAAGAAACTACCTTGCTCGCAGAAGTACATGCGAGTTGGGGAGACACAGATCTATAGTTCATAGAATATTTCACATTTTCCAAAGTAAGAGGCTCAATCAATATTTTTATTCTAACCTCGATCTTGACGAGCGCAAAACACACACTTAAATATGATAGCTAGTCAAATATAGTATAATATAATATCGTATCCACGAGGATTGGATTTAAACAGTGTTTTCATAGTTTCTAGTTTAATTGCTATCCAAGATGATCAATAGTTGAGATTTATGTGATTAAATCTACAATTAACTAAGAATCTAGAGCTATTGACTAATGATAATCGAAGCATGGAAGAAGCAAAGAAAGATATCAATGGGAGAAAATAGGGTTTTGATAGGATATGTGCAAGATAATTGTCGGGGATTTAACTCTAGTTAATTTACTTCTAATATTCAAGTGAGTCTCTCGAATTCACTTGATTATTAGTTCAATTGTTTAGTAGAACCTCCTCTCTCGATTAAGTCTCAACCTCACGAGATGAACCAATTTGAGCTATGTGAAGATATGCAAGAATGCGAAGTGGATTGGTCTTTAGGAGAACCTCTCTCGATTATCCTCCTAACTAGGTTTAATCAAAGATTAAACTAGCTTCTTTCGATTTAAAAGAAGAATTAATGAATTCAACCAACACTATAATGTAAAGATATCACAAGTCATGCCTCTCTCGATTACATGAACAAGTGAATATAAATGCAACGATTAAATCATCCAAAACGATTCAATACATAAAACTAGAGTTATAATCCACAAAAAAATATCCATACACCAAATCCATCAAACCCTAAATAGAACTGCTCCATGGACACGAATTCATCACAAATATGATCAAAGTATAGGAAAACATAAATTCAATCCAAACTCGGGTATTGAGTGAGGAAGGAATGATGAAATCCTTGTGCTTGTGTTCTTCTAACTCCTCCTTAGCCTCCTTAGGTCGAATATGTGTCAAAAGTCCCAAAATTAATATTTTTCCATGTATTTATACTATGTAGGGACGGGCCTAGGCGAAACCACCTTCTCCTAGCCGAAATAGGATTTTCACTATGTAAAAATTGCACAGGCACGGCGCATGGGGCGACGCGCCATGCATGGCATTAGTGGGGAAATCCAGAGAGTTGATTTCTGACATACATCAGGAAAATGGGCAGTCCCGCCGCCCCATGCGCCGCGGCAGTGGACTTTTCTCAGAGTACAGAATTTTCCTTGCTTTTTGATATCTAGATGTGGTTCTCGACCCTCGAAATCGATCCCGACTTAATTCCTTAGGCTTTTACTCAGACTTCAAAGCTCCAAATAGCTCAAATAAGCTCCATAACATCTAAATCACTTGGAATCACTCCTATAAGGCATACAACACACAATAAGTACAAACCACTAGCGATTAAAGCTCAAACACAATAAAAGTGCAGTAAATTAGAGTGCAATAAGCGACTAAAACTCGAGATTGTAGCCTACCATCAAAACCCCACACTTAAACCATTGCTCTTCCTCGAGCAATCAAACTACACTTCATTTAAACGTGACTTTATTTTAAACAACTCTCATAACTCATCATACCACGAATATTTAAAATATATTAAGTACAATCGTGTAATATCGTAGCCTCAAGATTTGACTCAAAAGCACCACACCTTATTTATAACCCGCTCACTTACTCTAACATAGAGATCAATGACATTACCTTTCTTTCATGAATCAAGTGCCCTCACACAACACTAGAGAGTAGTTCCACACACAATAAAAGTTAAGAACAATTAGGAACTCAAGATAAAAAGAATTCACTCACTCTCAGAAGCAACATTCATATGCCACAAAAGATGCACCATAGGCTTGCCCATAGTGTACTACTCTACTAATTGAGCTCATTCAGTCAAGGATCAAGTAGGATTTATTTGGTTGTAATGTAGGGTGCGGGATGGGTAAGATACATTTGGATATAAGAGTGACTACACCTCCCTAAGCACTTTAATACATACATTTCATTGTTCAAAACCCCACACTTATGTCAAGCCATAACTCCACCTTCACATCAATATACATGAACTCCCTACTTCTTTAAGCACAATTATATCAAGAGTCACCACTATCAAAGAATATTTTTCACAACAATACAACTATACTTTTTTCTTTTCTTTTTCAATTCAAGTGGCTCTTACTTTTTCAAACAGTGCACCTTTCTCCTTATTTTAATAGTTCTACTCAAAAGCCAAACTAACCACCCCACACTTCAACTTTTACAACGTCTGGCTCAATAAAGAAACGCCTATATCACTTCTAAGACTGAATAAAACTACTATTTCACTTTGCAAAAACACGGGGCAAGTTCTAGACATCAAATGAAATGCACAGAATAACACAAAATCTCACACACACATGGCACATAACTCACTCAAGATTGGACTATCAAGACACTCTAGTCAAAGTAGTTAAGCAAAGTTAAGATCATACAATTTAAGGTACTTATACAAGAGTCAAAAACAGTGCCCAAGCGTCACAACTAAAGCACTCACTATTCTCAAGGCATAACAAAGTCAAGACATATTGCTTCCAATTCAAATCATAGCACAAGGTTTTCTACTCCTAACAAAATAAAAACTAACTACACCCAGTTCAAACAAAACCCTTGGAAAAGAACCGCGACCCAAAGAAAAACCAAGGAAGAATTATTACACTACCTACCAAAAGAAAATCTTTTTCTCTTTTTCCTTTTGATTTTAATCCCTCAAGAAACTTGTCGAATAATATCCATCGTCGGGAAAAATCGAATATTTTAAAATTTAAAATTTTTCATTTTTTCTATCTCTAACTACTAAAATGCAGAAGCAAACTAAAACTAATATACATACAACATACACATATCCCCCACCCCACACTTTAAGTTGTGGCATATCTCCATGATAGACAATTAAAAAGCTTAAGGTAAAGAAAACTTCCCTGAATATCTAGTCGGGGTCAGAGTCGAAGTTGGGCTCCATTCTTCTAGCCGGAACTAATGCACACATCCATGCATACAACTTCTTCTCAGCCTTCTTGGGTTACACCCCACACTTATCTTTCTCACTCATTGTAGACTTCTCTTTCGAACTCTTCACTTTCCACTCAACACTTGCAGCTTGCTTCTCCTTTTTCACCCATGTTTCTATATTCATCTCAAAAGCTATAGTCTCCTCACCCACTCTAAGCATGAGCTTTTTCTCATGTATATCTAATATTGCTCTACCTATTGCTAAGAATGGTCTTCCTAGGATGAGGGGAACCTCTTTATTCTCCTCCATCTTCACCACTATAAAATCTACAGGAAATACGAACTTATCTACCCGAACTAAGACATCTTCCAATATCTCCTTGGGTATCAGAGTCGTTTGGTCTGCCAGCTGCAAAGATATTAGTGCAGACCTTGTCTCTTTAATCTCATTCTCCAGTTTCCTGTAAATAGACAGAGGCATTAGATTAATTGAGACACCAGAATCACATAGAGACTTATCAAAATTAATAGAGCCTAAAGAGCAAGGTATAGTAAAACTCCCTGGATCTCCACACTTTTGTGGGAGTTACTTTTGCAATATCGCATTATAATGCTACGTGAGCTTGACCACTGAGGTCTCTTCTATCTTCCTCTTCTTTGTCAGGATCCCCTTCAAGAATTTGGCATATGCTGGCATTTAGGAGAGCACTATTGTGAATGGAAAATCTACATTAACCTTTTTCAGCATATCCATAAATCTCTCAAACTGCTTGTCCAACTTTTTTCTATATAGATTTTGAGAAAAAGGTAGACCAAGCATATGCTCGCTCTCGTTAGATTCCTCCCTTCTCAAAGTTTCCTCCTTCTTCTTTTTGTTAGCTCCCTTCTTGCCATTCTTCTTCTTATCAATATCATTCTTCAGTTGCTCCCCATTTTTTTTTTCATGTACCATCTCTTTTCGGATCGGAGTGGCATATTTCAATACTTACCCGCTTCTCAAGGTCACAACATTCAATGTTTCTTTGGGATTTCTCTCAGTATCAGCTGGCAGAGTACCGAGGACTCTTTCAGATAATATTGTTGCAATATATCTCACTTGTCTCTCCAAGTTTCTTAAAGATGTGCCAAGTTCTTTGATGGTTGCTTCATGAGCATCTTGCCTCTCATCTGTCTAGACAATGAAGGCCTTCATTAGATCTTCTATAGCAGGCTGATTGGACTATTCAAGATGAAACTGCTGCCTCTGCTGATTTTAGAAGACTGGGGCTCCTTGTCCCTAAGGTCTAGAGTTGTTTTGCTTCCATGCATTTGCAGTACCCCCAGATGAACTCCATGAAAAATTGGGGTGTCTCTGATCCATTGCCTTAAAGTTATAGTACCCCACAACATTCGCTTCCTCAGTTGAGGCTTGACACTCATGAGTAGGGTATCCTCTTCCACATATATCATAAGCTGCATGAGGCTCACTTTTGTATTGTAGCTAAGGTCAGCTTCCGTATTTCTTTAGCCATAACATCAAGCTGTACCTGCACAGATGTGTTAGCATCATCCTGGTGAACACTTGTCAATCTTTTTCTTTCATCACTCTCAGAGGGCCACTGATTTTCATCTTCAGACAACTCATCAAGAATTGTAACTATCTCCTATGGAGCCTTCTTCATTAACGGGCCTCCAACTGCATTGCTCAATGTTCTACGTGAGGCCAGTGTCAATCCATTCCAAAGGTCCTGGAGTTGCATCCAGAATTCAATTCCGCTATGTTGACACTTTCTCACTATTTCCTTAAACCTCTCCGAAGCTTCAAGCACAGTCTCAGTATCTTTCTGGCAGAAGTTATGGATTTTTCTTCTAAACTTGCCCGACTTAGCTGATAAGAAATATTTATCAAGAAATTTTCTGGTCATCTCATCCCATGTTCGAATCGATCCATTAGTATGCTTCGAAGCCACTGCTTTGCATCATCTTTGAGTGTGAAGGGGAATGCCTTTAAGTAAACTGCATCTTGTGACACACCATTGTATTTAAAGGTGTTTATAATCACCTCGAAGTCCATTAGAGGATTGTTTGGATCTTCGTTCATCTTCTCTTTGAAGACATAACAGTTTTGAAGGGTATGGAGCAACCCTTGCTTCAACTCGAAATTATTAGCTATAATTGGAGGAGGTCTCACACTTGATAAACCTTAACTGTAAACCGGTCTAGCATAATCGCCAAGTGGTCTCCCAGGCCCGGTAGCTATATTTCTAAGCTGATCTGCAACCAAGGGTTGATTTTGAGCAAATCTCCGACCCCTCTCTTCTTCATAGACAATTTGTGCATCTCTAAGAGCTGCTTCCTCAGCATCCCGTGCAACTTGTTCTCATCGTTGGGCTACCTCTCTTGCAACCAAGTCTACATTATCATCATCACTAGCCATAGTTTCTTTGGTTGAGGATTTCCCAACCTTCTCTATATTCTCGGGTAAATTTCTTTCCTTCCTCAGCTATTGCAAGTGTTTTTCTATCTCTGGTTTGTATGGTAGCACTTCTTTCCTAGAAGATTGAGTCATGCACGCACAGTCAAAGAGCACCAAATGTAAAAAGAGAAAAATAAAATAAAATAAAAGAAAAATTCCTGAATTAGCACTACAAACTATTTTAAACACTATTGATTGCCAATTCCCAGCAACGACGCCAAAATTTGACGAGCGCAAAACATACACTTAAATACGCTCACTAGTCAAATATAGTATAATATAGTATCGTATCCACGGGGATTGGATTTAAACAGTATTTTCATAGTTTCTAGTTTAATTGCTATCCGAGATGATCAACAGTTGAGATTTATGTGATTAAAACTACAATTAACTAAGAATCTAGAGCTATTGACTAATGACAATCGAAGCAAGGAATAAGCAAAGAAAGATGTTAATGGGAGAAAATAGGGTTTTCATAGGATAGGTACAAGATAATTGTCGGGGATTTAACTCTAGTTAATTCACTTCTAATGTTCAAGTGAGTCTCTCGAATTCACTTGATTATTAGTTCAATTGTTTAGTAGAAACTCCTCTCTCGATTAAGTCTCAATCTCACGAGATCAACCAATTTGAGCTCTGTGAAGATATGCAAGAATGCAAAGTGGATTGGTCTTTAGGAGAACCTCTCTCGATTATCCTCCTAACTAGGTTTAATCAAAGATTCAACTAGCTTCTTTCGATTACTAAGAAGAATTAATGAATTCAACCAACACTATAATGTAAAGATATCACAAGTTATGCCTCTCTTGATTACATGAACAAGTGAATATAAATGCAACGCTTAAATCATCCAAAACGATTCAATACATAAAACTAGAGTTATAATCCACAAACAAATATCAATACACCAAATCCATCAAACCCTAAAGAGAACTACTCCATGGACATAGAGTAATTTATCACAAATATAATCAAAGTATAGGAAAATATAAATTCAATCCAAATCCGGGTCTTGAGTGAGAATGGAATGATGAAATCCTTGTACTTGTGTTCTTCTAACTCCTCCTTAGCCTCCTTAGGTCGAATATGTGTCAAAAGTCCCAAAAATAATGTTTTATATGTATTTATACTAAGTAGGGTCGGGCCCAGACGAAACCACCTTCTCCTAGCCGAAGTAGGATTTTCACTCTATAAAATTTGCACACATGGGGCGACGCGCCATGCAGGGCATTAGCGGGGAAATCTAGAGAGTTAATTTCTGACAGATAGCAGGAAAATGGGCAGCCGCGCCGCCCCACGTGCCGCAGCAGTGGACTTTTCTCAGAGTACAGAATTTTCCTTGCTTTTTGATATCCAGATGTGGTTCTCGACCCTCGAACGAAATCCCGGCTTAATTCCTTTGGCTTTTACTCAGACTTCAAAGCTCCAAATAGCTCAAACTAGCTCCATAACATCTACATCACTCGGAATCACTCCTACAATAAATAAAACACCCAATAAATACAAAACATTAGCAATTAAAGTTCAAACACAGTAAAAGTGCAGTAAATTAGAGTGCAATAAGCGACTAAAATACGAGATTATAGCCTACCATCAGATCTCAGTCATAAATTAAGGAAATCAAGTATGCAGGGTAAATACAAATAGCACAATTAAGGCATGATGTGAATCTATGTCTACTCGGACACAACATAAATATAGCTACATACGGACACTCGTCACCTCGTGCATATGTAGCTCCCCACAACAAGTAGCATACAATAATTAATACACCTAAGGTGATAAATGGGTCTTACAAGGTTAGGCAAGAGATTTACCTCGTTTCCAAGTCCTCTTCCTGGTCCACAAATCCCACTAATAACCTCATATCGGTGCCGAGTAATTCGAAACATAAAATGCTAGGTGAAATATACCTCTCCAAGCGCTCCAAAATCGTCCAACCCAAAGTGAAAATGAGCCTAAGTCCCGATTTAAATCATGTTTCTGCCCAATGGTCCCTTCTTCACGATCATGAAAAGGGCCTCATGATCGCGAGAAGGGCCTCGCGATCGTTAAGGTAGAAATGCCAAGGCACAGAAAAAACCCTTAGCGAACTCAGACGGGTCCTCGCGAACGCGAAGCCTACCCCAGCGCAAGATTTGCAAACACGACCTACCCTTCGCAAACGCGAAGGGCAACGACCCATTGACCCCAAGTCCTCTTACCCTTTTATGCGAACATGGACGCACATTGGCGAATGCGAAGGCCAAATGTCTTCAACCTTCGTGAATGCGAAGAACAAAATTCCCATTTCCCAATTCCTTCATCGCGAACGCGACACCAACTCCGCGTTCGCAAAAAACGATACCAGAACCAATTTTTCTGCAATTTTTGACTTAGCTCCGGGTGGTCCGAAACACACCCGAGCCACCCGGGACCCCATCCAAAAGCACCAACAAGTCCATAAATATAATACGTACCTGCTAGAAGCCTTGAAACACAAAAAACAACATCATAACTAAACCGCACCCTAAAACCAAATTAATCTACTTATGAACTTCAAACTTCTTTAACTAGCTTCGAACGCGTCGAATCATATTTAGACAACTCGGAATGACGCTTAGAAGTCGTAAATCAACATACATAGCTATTCCCAAGCTTAAAATCTCAAACGGACCTCGATAATACCAAAGTCTACTTCAAACCAAATTTAAAGAACTTGAAAACCTTCAATACGCCAACTTTCAACATTAAGCGCCGAAACGCTCCCGGCTCATCCAACATTCGATTCGAATATACGACCAAGTCAAAAATCATCATACGAACCTATTGGAACCATCAAATCCCGATTCCGAGGTCGTTTACTCAAAATGTTGACTCAAGTCAAACTTGGCCATCTTGGCCACTATTAAGGAACTAAGCGTTTCGATTTCAACCCGAACCCTTCCAAAACCAAACCAACTATCCCCGTAAGTCATCAAATAGTAAAATCACATACGTGGAGTCTTAATTAGGGGAATGGGGATCTAGAAAGGAAAACGACCGGTTGGGTCATTACAAAGCCTATTTGGATGGCTCTACTTCTCTGAATACATCGTTTGCTTTATTCATGTCTTTTCAGAGGGAAAAAAAAGAATGATAGTTATACTTATTTGATATTGTTATGAGACAGTCTTACATAAAACATTTACGAGATATTATTGTAATGTCAAATTTAGTTCCACTTATTCTGAAATAATTCTACTTTTCTATATTTAACAATTAGAAAATAACCTATAGACAATATCGAAAAGAAAATGATTAACATATTTAGCCTTAGAGGGTTAAGAAAAGAAACTCAACATTGAAAGAATTCATTGGTAGAATCAATAGAAGGCTTGTTAAATGTCACTATCCAAATTAGGGTCATGCCCTACACAAAGAAAAAAATGAAAATATGTCAGACTCAAATTAAAAGGAGCATGATTGTCACCCAATATCATAATTTGCACCGAGCATACCAACAATGTCACGATCCAAAATCCAACTAGCCGTGATGGCACCTAATCCAACCTACTAGGTAAGTTAACTAACAATCAACACAATCCAAATGTGATTAATAAGAAATCAATGATGAATTAACTGAACTTTTATATAATAACCCAAAGACTGGTAGTATAAGTAACGAGCCACTAAGACTTATATTTACAAAGCTAGTATGAAATAATACGACATCTGTTTGGAAAATACATAAACAGAATTTAAAATCTAAAACTACCAAGGAAAAGTGGTAGCTATATCCGGAAGGTAGGTACATCTTCCATGCCAGCTCCCGCCATACATAGTAGCATCAACTCCTAAATCTGCACGCAAGGTGCAGAAGTGTAGTATAAGTATAACCGACCCTATGTACTCAACAAGTATCATAACTAACCTTGACGAGGTAATAGAAGCAAGATTTATAAATGATACTCACTATCACCTGTACAGTTCATAAATTCGAACAAGTATAGAGCAAAACTATGATCAAATCATGAAATCACAGATAAAATCACCTTGGTGCTCATATATTTTCTCAACGTATTTAGCTTAGTCAATAATCCAGCATATAAAGAAGATATGCAAATAAATCAGGTAAACAGCCAAGAAAATTGCAAGTAAAGAAGAAATACCAACTCTCCAAGAGCTCACATCAACCAGAAACCCATCGGTTTCTCACAATCCGCGTGTACACCATCAAGAGAG